>JAQGBW010006237.1:0-10877 GCA_034698625.1 Julus scanicus
TGCTGTAAAACCATTTGTGAAATGTGCAGTGCATAGTGGGAATGCAATGACGTCAAACAGTGTTGCACCCCAATCATCCTTAAATGTCCCTATTAAAGTAGCATTTCGTTTTTGTACATTAAACGCACATATTATCTAAAATCCTTAAAAATACTCACTGTTGCTTTATTTCTACGTGTGATTAACGTAGCAGACGATCCAAAATGCGCAAAAGGACCAGTTTTCCCAACCCATGCAAGAAATTTAGGGAACTTTTACGTGAAAAATTCCTGGTAACACTGCCTCTAACGTCATTTACTGGGTTTTCTGCATCCAACCATCTCGTGGTGAATGAGGATGGTCTGGTTCCAGATTCATGAACATGGTCCTTAAATGGAGAACCAGTTACACAAGTCGACCAATACGAATATCTTGGCGTGCTATTTCAAAAGAGAAGAAGTACCTATCAAGAATGGAAGACAGTGTGAAGCTCAAAGGACAGCGCTTGGGCGGATTGACCAGAAAAATGGAATTCCAATCCTTCTCCTAAAATGAAATGATCAGGGGGTGTGGAAAGCAATTGGGGTACCTGCCGTAACATACTGGAATGATGTGTTATGTTATGCTCGCTCCATTAATCAAGACTTAGACTGCATGCAGAGGCAAAATGCCAGGGCCGCACTTGGTGCGAACAGGTTTACGGCAGTGGAAGCTCTGCAAGGAGAGATGGGGTGGTCAGGGTTTGAACCGCGTGAGATGGCAAGCAAGTTGACATTCCTGCGGAGATTGTGGACCCTAGACAAGATGTGCCCAGCCCGGCAAGTGTATGAGATGATCCGAGGTCAGGGTTGGTCTACGCAATGGTTGCGCAGAGTAAAGAAGTTTGGGGTAAAGCTAGGGATCGATACATCCAGAAAAGGACCATGGGCAGTATCAGACATGTCTATAACAAAGATAATTAGAGCTTGGGAGGAAAAGATTTGGAGGGGAGGAATGGCCAACATAAGTACCTTAGAAGTATACCGAAACAAGGCAAAAATCGGCAAAGAAGTATGCTACGATAACTCTTATGGCAGCTCACTGTTCTTTCGAGCGAGGTCCGGGTCGCTTGAAACCAATCAGAGACTAAGTAAATTTCGTCCTGTGGATGCCACTTGTAACTTGTGCGGGGAGGGCTCAGAGGATTTGAGACATGTGATGTGTGTTTGCCCTGCTCTAAAAGAGTGTCGGAAAGACAGGGAAATGCTAACATTGGAGGAATGGTTGTGGGTTGATGAGGAAGGGGCGGATATAAATGGAATCATGGTAGCAGCTAAAGGCATGCTTCTGAATTGGAAGGCTCTGAAAAAGGAGAATGGATATCCTGCCCCCGAGGGATTAGCAGGGAAAGACAGTATAGTGTGATACCATCCACTACGGTAGCACCTTCTATTAAAGGGTCCGTCACAAAGGATATGCTGCAATTTCAGTTCAGTTCAATAGAATCGTTTCTATTTTGGGCCAATGGGAAAAGAGCCAAAAAAAAGCACACGATCTTTTCTTTTTTTTTTGCTTGCCATCGAAGCACGTGTGTGTGGGTTGAGCAGAGGAAAGTACGTTTTATTTAATATATTTATAATATATCGATGAAATTTATAACTTTAATATTTATGTTGATCAGTGGCAGCGAAAACAAACGCCAAAGAAGTAGGTGCTGGTATCTGGTTCAGGTGCGTTTTTCATCATTTGTAAATGGAACATGGAAGACGTTATAATGTATTTGCCATGCTTATCTGATGTTTCGCATTCACGATCTTTTAGGTACTAATCTGCAAGCTTTTTTTGACCATACGATGGATCCAATCATTGAAAGTTTGGCAATAATAACTAGTAATTTCTAATAATCGATGGAGTGCGGGCACTTGACAGAGCTGAACTTGCCGGAATTCCGACCAAGGTATAAAAAAACAATTGAGGGATTTAATGTTTTTTTTTTGCTACTTAAATGTCTTCAAATGTTTAATTTTTGTCTATGATTAGGTCATCAATCATAAACGTTTCTCGACGAGGAAAGATTTCGATCAAGCTTTGCATCTGGCACTAATCGTTTGCTTGGCCGGCTTCATGTGAATTCTCACGGGCGGTTTGTCCGTTCATGGACTGGACGGATGCTAAACATTCATCCGTCGCTATTGCTAGCGTTCAAAGAAACACATGCGGTAAAACAAGCATTGTAATCAGGTGTTTGGATCTCTGGATGTAGTGTTCATTTTGTAGCAGTGAGTTCCTTTTTATATTGACTAATTTACATAAAGTATAATCGTCAGTAAAACATTTGAACTAATGATTTTTTTAAAATGAATCAATTTTCAGGAGGAGGTTGATGCTGGAGCCATTGCAGTGCAAATTCCTACATCAGTTAAAATCGAGGATAACTTGTCAACCCAAAAGAATTCAGGCGACAGAATATCAAGCCTTTCCAAAAGCATTAAAACTTGTTGCCAATGGCAAGGCAAGTTTGAATTCCAATGGAAAGTATAGAAACCGTGTGTAGACAGTAATAGTATTTTTAGATTAAAAATTATTTTAACAATAAATTATCCTAAAAACCACACTTTATTGTTTAATATCTTTTGTACGTTACTACTTTTATATACAAATGCAAGCCAACTAAATGAAATTAATTTTGAGAGAAAATATTGCTATTTTTATTTACATTTTCGCAATTACTGATAAGTTGTTAAACTATTAACTTTTGTTAATAAAATCTTTTACATCTATATACAGTTGAAAGTTGTCCAATTTAACGAATCAACATACTTAATATTCCTAAAATACCATCCTGTCTTGGTGATGCTTCACCTGTTTGCAACTGGTTTTTGTCAAATGCATCACCTTTGACATATTTGAGAAGTTGTTCTCCAGAAGTTTATCTGCCTCTCTCTTTATTTGAAAATGCATCAATTGTTTGTTTAGGATGGGCACCAACAGATTAAAAGTTTTAATTTTAGAATTTATAACTTAGACATCTTCCCTGCAGTCAGATATGCAGCTGGACCACACTGCCAATTGTTTTTCACTTAATGGGGAATTCCAAATTTTACTTCTGGTGTGTCAGTTTTTCTCTTACTAGAACACTCATTACAAATTTCCTTCTCCAGAATGATCCATTGGGGAGTAAACCCATTGTTGATCAAAACCTAAGATCAAACGATGTAATTACTCAAAGACTGCATAATTTCTTTAATATCATTATAGAAATGTGTTTAATGGTACCTCATTTAACTTTCAGGTTGTTGTGTCATTAAATGTACTGTATGTTGTGTTGAAGAGGTTTTTTTTTGCCTGCTAAGTTTTCAAAGTCACCTTTTGTCATTGATTCCTGGATCAAATCTTCAACTAACCATTCTATGGCATTCCTTGCAGCATTATAAAAAAGCACTCAGTTTTAAAAAAATAAATGCATCTTTTGCGTGGGAAAGTCGATAGGTGAGGGCGCGCGGAGGGCTGAGACGCATGAAAGGGCGTCTGCCACCACGTTCTGCTCCCCCTGGATGTGCTGAATGTCTGTGGTGAACTGTCAGAGGTAGTCCAGGTGGCGAAGTTGGCGCGGTGACGACCGGTCGGAGAGCTGCGAGAAAGCAAACGTCAGCGGTTTGTGGTCGGTGTAGAGGGTGAACGGACGTCCCTCCGCCCTGTGCCGAAAGTGCTTAACCGCTAAGTAGGCCCCGAGCAGCTCCTGGTTGTAGGCGCTGTATTTGTGTTCTGCTGCCGAGAGCTTCCTGGAGAAGAATGCCAGCGGCTGCGACTCCCCTTCGTTGCGCTGCTGTAGCACTGCCCCCACGGCCTGCTCCAAAGCATCGACGGGTGACAGGTGCGTGAGCGTTGCAGCGCTGTCAAGGTCGCTTTTGCAATTTTGGAAGGCCTGTCTGGCGTCTGGGGTCCACTTGATCGGTCGGCGGTCATTTTTTTGCTGTCCTTGAGGTACTCATTTAGTACCGCCTGTGTCCGAGCCACGTGTGGAATGAACCGCCGGTAGAAGTTAATCATGGTTAGGAACCGGCGCAATTCCCGGATTTCGAAGGTTCAGGAAAACTGGTGATGGCTGCCACCTTCTCCGGCAGGGGGCGAATTCCGGCGCTGAATACGTCGTAGCTGAGAAACGCGACCACCTTCTCGCCAAACTTGCATTTGTTGGGGTTGATCACGGCGCTGTACCTGCGGAAACGGTCAAACACCTGTCGAAGGTGCTTAAGATGTTCCTCGTCGTTGGCGGATCCTACCAATACGTCATCAAAGTAGGGGCTGCAAAAGTCCAGACCGCTTCACACCTCGTGAATAAATCGCTGAAACGTTTGGGCCGCGTTGCAGAGGCCGAACGTAATTGCGGGAAACTCAAAGATCCCAAATGGCGTAATTATCGCGGTTTTTTGCACGTCCTCGGGATTAACAGGAATTTAGTGATATGCCCGCGTGAGGTCAAGGGTTAAAAAAAACCCGGGCGCCTCTCAGATGTTGCGTACAGTCCTGTATGTGCGGGACCGGGTACCGTGGCCGCATTTAGCCTGCGGTAGTCTCCACTAGGCCTCCAGTCCCCGGCGTTTTTGGGCATTCCTTTTTCCTTTATGTAGTCGAACTCCTTTCTTGCCGCCTTGAGTCGGTCCCGATGTAGTCGACGCGCTTTTGCAAACACCGGTGGTCCGCCCTAACCAGGTCCGGGTACTGCGCCAGGAGTCGGTGGTACCTCGAGTCCCCGTGCACAGACCTGATGCTACCGATTGGGCCGGTGGCCGACTGGCAGTTCTGGTGCTTCTGCGTGTATGTGTCGACCAGTCTTCGACCAGCAACGTCGACCAGGAGGTAGAAGCGCGCCAAAAAGTCGGACCCGATGATGGGCTGCGTCATAGCTGCGATGACGAACGGCCAGGCATAGCTGCGGTGCAGTGCCAGATTGAGGGTGAGCAGTCGGACCCCATACGTGGGAATAACCGAGTTGTTTGCAGCAAACAATTGTAGGCGGTCCGGTTGTTGGCAGGCATCTTCTGTAGAGGGCGGTATCACGGAGATATCCTCTCCGATGTCGACCAGGAATTTCCTCCCCGTGGCGGGGTCAAAGATCGTTAGACGATGTATTTTTCGGCCTTCGTCGCTTGCCGAGGCTAGCGACGGCCGCGTCAGTTTCCCTGACCAAAGTTGCACAGCTCTCGGCAAAACCTGGCTTCCTCACCGAATTTTTGGTGGAAATAACACGGCTCGCCTGCCCCTCCATGAACCCGCTGAGCCAGCGGGCGGGCCGGTGCGCGGGCGGTCCCGGGAGTGATTGCCCGTACGGTCGTGGGAGCGGTTCCTCGGGCGTTGATTCTAAAGCTCTTTACGGATCTGGTCCACCAAGGCCGCGAGCGCATCAATGCGGGCATCCGTCGTTGTAGTTGCGGTCGTGTCTGCGGGGTTCTCCGAGGCGGCCGGTCCAGCGATGGCTGTGATGGAAGGGAAAGTCTCCCGTGTGTATTGCCAGATCATGTCCGCCATGGTAGCGAGCGTTGCATGCGAATCGGTGGAGACCGAGAGGATATACCTCAGGCTTGCATCGGCACCTGCTGAAGCCATACCGTCCGAAAGCAAGCTGTAATCCATTTTCTGTGTGGCCAGGTCTCGCATCTCACGTAGGAGGTCGGACGGGAGTTTGTCCCCCAACGCTGTCTCGTTCATTAGTCGGTGAAGTCGCACTGCTTCCGGTTCCGCAAACTGCGCTATCAGTCGGGCTTTCAGGGCGTCGTATTTGCCTGTCGCGGGGGGGTGCAGCACTAGGTTGCTGATCTGCGGAGCCACGGCAGAGTCAAGGTGGCCCACACCTGGTCGAACTTCGTGTGGTCCGCAGTGATACGCGAGCTGTGGAACATCGTCTCCACCTGCGCAAACCAGAGTTCCGGGTGTGGCTTCCAGAATGGTGGCGGTCGGCTTTCCCCTCCATGTTTGGTTATTATAGGTTATTGCAATTATTGAAATGAAACAACAAAAACTTAGCTTGCTCCCTGTGGTGGTTGCGGCACTGTCGCGCCTTTGAGGCAAGGCTGGCGTTTTCGAGCGTTTTTTTTTTGTTTTTTTTTGTTGTTGACCTTGCTGTTATCCCTACTTCATAATAGAAAAAAACAAAAAATTGAGATTTTATTAAATGTTCCGTTCGATTGAACTCCTTACGTGCGGAGAAAGCAAAAAATTGCGGGATTTGGGCGCCTGGGCCACGTGGGCTAATGAACTGCTGCCTGAGGGTGGCGCGCGGCTAATGAAACGCACTGAAGGCAGCCGCAAATTCGCACGCGTTAAATCGGCGCGCTAGTGTACCGCAGCAAGCGGGACACGCGATCTAATTGGCTGCTGAATTTCTGATTGTAGCAGGAGCGTTCAACGCGCGCGAATCTATAGCGGCGGGCATGGCCAAACGCATAGGTTTAATGGCATCCGTATCGTCGATGTCGGCGGCAGTGGCGCGTGCAGACATTGGCCGCTGCATCTGTGCTGGTGGCGGGCAATGCGAATGTTGCGGGCCGGAACAACGCGCGAGCTGATTGGCCGCTGTAGCGATGTTGGCGGGGGGAAAAGGTTCGCTAAGGTGCTGGTTCGCTACCGGCGCTTACGCGTGCATGAAGGGTGGGCCTAATGCTCGCGTAACGTATAGGCTTAACGCGCTTGAGTCCGTTACGCGCACTAAGGGTTTATTTCAAAGCTTCCCCGCAATGGGCCACTTTTTAGAGTTCATAAGATGAGGCCCGTTAGTGGATCGTGCTCTTACCGTGGCGTACATCTGCGTCCATTATGTCGAAATCTGCATGTTGGAAACGCACATCTGGGTCACCATTTTTGCGTGGGTCACTAATAAAATTGCTGCTGCGGAATATTAGGGAGCACACGTGTTTATTGGAACTGGGAGGTACGTTAGTTTCGATAATAAAACAATTAAACTCATCACGACGTTAGGCGTCGCGGAATTAACAAAGGAAATTCTAAAAGGGTTACACGTGCACTCGTGATTCCGGAGGTCCTGGGACACACGTCGTGTCCGGTCGAAGTCCAATATCCAAGAGAGCGAATCCCCAGGTCCTTGTCCGGTACTTAAGGCATGTTGATTTCCTTTCTTGGTCAACGGCGCTTCTTCTAGATTTGTCTTTGGCTTCCACGGAGTCTCCGTGGTCGCCACAGATCTATAAAATCTGTTCTTGCAACACAAATTACTTGCAGTTAACCAGAAGCCTTTAATTTGAAAACGCTTTCAGCTATAGACTTAACAAAGTGTAAGAAGTAGCACAGCAATTCGTAATATCGGGTTTTTTATCTACCTTATTTTGTGCTTTTTAAATTCAGTCTTATCCTTTACAACCAAACCATATACATTCTTGGCAGCTTAATCTTGGACCGATAATGATATAGAGATCCTACCCTACATCCATGATTGCTGAGACACGTGAATGGAAGTTGTGTATATAAACAATAATTGTTTTATTAATCTTCTTGGTTAACATACATTTTATTTCTTATTCTATAAAGGCTCCTTCACACTATCAAGTTTTCGCTAAGTTAAGTCGCCAAGTGGAGTTGTGACGTCACTAGCAGACAGCTTCGTTACACTTTAGATTGACTTAGGGTGACTTAAGAGAATAGAAACAGTTTCAATTTTAACCAATAGGAAAGCGAGATTCCTTGGCCAATGAAGAGAGAGATGTAAAAAGCAGACACTATGACTATGACGTGTACAATACCCTTTGAGTTAGGTCCTCACTAGGAGTCGCTACGGTGTTTTTGACAACAAACATATAAACTACACTGCACCCTGCTCCAACTTCATTTCCCTGGCTTTTCAGCATATGCCACTTCCCAAGTAAATGTTTTGCTGTTTTTGTGGCATGTTGCTTATGATCATCATTTCCCTCGAAACCAAGCCACTCCTCTAATGTTGCATTCTCCATCCCCTCATGATGATCCATCAGGGCCTGACATGTGCAGAGTACATGCCTAACATCCTCCACTCCATCCCCACACAGGTTGCAATCTGCTTCCACTGGCCGAAACTTAGACACCCTTATATTGGTCTCCAATAATCCCGCTCTAGCTTTGAACAGATGCGAACTCCCCAAAGAGTTGTCATAAAGCCCTTCTGCAATCCCTGCCCTCAATTTATCGTGTTTGCAATGTTTTACCTTGTTTTTAACCCAGTTTTCTGTTTCCCCCACATCCCTTTATTGAATACCTCAATTCCTAGTTGTGCTTCAAGGTGTTTAACCCTCCGAAACCACCGTGTATTCCATCCGCGGCTTCTAATCAATTCATAAACCTGGCTAGCAGGTTGTTCCTTCCCTAAAGTCCACAATATTCGTAGGTATTGTAGTTTGCTCACCATCTCCCGTGCCACAAAACCTGACCAACCCATGTCCCCCTGTAGGACCTCTATTGCTGTATATCTATTTGCTCCTAGTGCCACCCGCGCATTTTTGTTTTGCATGCACTCTAGCTCCGTCATTATTTGATATTCCAGACACAAAACTTCACTACTATATGTCACTGCCGGCACCCCCACACACTTCCAAACTACTCGGATAATTTCGTATTTTGAGTATGATTGAAAGGCTAACATGCGTAACAATCCTCCCATACGCCTTGCTTTCAGGCGAATCTTGTCCTCCATCTGTTACATATACTTTCTGTCATTACATAGAACAACCCCGAGATATTCATATTTTGTTACCACTGGGATCTGGCAATCATTCATGGACCATTCCTCAGTTTCCAAAGTACATTTGCTGTTATTAATCATGATCCCCGATTTGTCCTCACCAAATTCCATATCAAAGTCCCTGCCATACTTCCCACTAATATTTAGCAACTCCTGCAATTCCCCGATTTTCTCTGATATCAGTACCACGTCATCACAGAACAGCAGCCGTGGTAGCTTGTTGGCCCCTATTTTATACCCCAACTCAGAGTCCCGTAGTCGAATTCCAAGTTCGTTTATGTAAACTAAAAACAACAAAGTGTGATAATGGACACCCCTGCCTGACCCCTGAACTGAACTGAAATGTAGCCTATCCTTTGAGACAAACTCTCCGGTAGGAGGTGCTACTGTAGTTAGGGTAACCACCCTACACTATCACTCTTCTTCTACACTACATCTAACCATACCCTCGTTAGGGTTGGATATTTGTTTCAAGGTCCACCACCTTGCTAGCAGGTCTTTCGCAGCCCGACTGGCGTCTTCCCCTTCTCTCTCATCGCTATGGAAGCCCAACCATTCCTTAAGAGAAGCAGTCTCCATGCCCTTCCGGCAAGCATCTAATGACAAACATGTACAAAACACATGCTGCAAGTCCTCGACTCCAACTCCGCACAGGTTGCAAGTTGTCTCTATCTCCTTAAATTTAGCTAGTCGTTCGTTAGTTTCCAATGATCCTGCCCTAGCTCTGAAGAACAATGCGCTTGCATAGGAGTTGTCATAAAACACCTCTCTACTTATTTTTGTCTTAGTTCTATATGTTGCCAGTGTGCTGTTCACCTGTAACCCCTTATGCCAGGCGCGGTCCTCCCAATCTCTGACCATTCGCTTTATACCTAGCTCAGATTTTGCCCATGCTTTTTTGAAAACATTGATGCCCAACCTGGTTCCGAATCTTTTTATCCGTTGTTGCCACTGGGTAGGCCATCCCATATTAAAAACTTTCTGTAGAATTGTGCATATTCTGTATAATTTTTTATGCATAAAAAATTAGGAAAAAAAAAGGTTCACAGAGGGAATCGAACCTGGGAACTTGCAAACACTAGACTGACGCTTTTACCCACTTGGCCGCCTGTACTACTTGAAAGTAAGGCATTATAAAAGGGAGTTATGGTTAGTTAATACAGTGGAACCTCGAGATTTACGAACTTAATCCATTGCATGACCTTTTCGGAAATGGAAAAGTTCGTAATTAGAATCAATGTTCCCCATTGCAACCAATGTAAATTAAAATAATGCGTTCTATATTTTTTTGCATAGCTTGTTATGCAGAAAATTTTATGCATAAAAGCAGAATTTTATGCATATTTTTTTTTGCAGAATTTTGTATGCAGAGGAAACACGTATTTTTCTGCATATCTTTATTATGCATAAAATTTTATGCAGAAATTTGAGCATTTCTGCATAATATTTTCTTCAGAATTTTTTATGCAAAGGAAACACGTATTGTTCTGCATATCTTTGTTATGCAGAAAATTGTATGCATAAATGCTCAAATTTCTGCATAATTTCTTATGCAGAGGTAAAATTTTTTTATGCAGAATTATTTATGGGAAATTTTTTTCTGCACAATTCTGCAACTTTTTTTCACATGGGATCCCTGACCCTCCCATTTCCCCCTGCAGTGCTTCGACTGCATTAAAACGATTAGCCCTTAGGGCTGCCCTGGCATTCTGCCTTTGCATGATTTCCAAGTCCTTATTGATGTGCACAGCGTAACACAGTACATCATTTGCATAGGTCATGGCAGGCACTGCAACCCCTTTCCAAACTCCGCGCACCGTTTCATACTATAAAAACGATTAAAATGCCAGTTTCCGGAGCAAACCCCCCCATGCGTCGACCTTTAATGAGGACTTTGTTTTCCATATTTGACAAATATTTCTTGTCATTTCCCAGTATCACGCCTAAGTACTCATAGCATGGCACCTGACTAACCACTTCCCCATTTAAGCTCGAGTGAAAGCACTCCCGACTGCACCGAAAATCCGCCAGGTGGTGCTAAAAATCGCAGCTTTTAGGGGTGAAACCCCTTTCCCCTCCTGGCCGTTTTTCGCACGCTAGTCCCCAAAAACGCTGCCAGATAACATTTCCAGGAAGTCCCTAAAGCCCCGTCCACACTAGCCAAAAACATGGAGCACTGCCAAAACTGGTATAG
>JAQGBW010006238.1:0-10877 GCA_034698625.1 Julus scanicus
TGATGTTGAGGGAATCAGTTTCCCTGGCAATGCGGTGGAACCACTCCCCCTCCGGGAACCTCGATGGTAGCGCTGACATGCTGAGAACCCTCTAGGCGTGCACGATACACAGGGCATAACGGGTCCCTTGCGTTGTGACGACGTTTTTCGGACGGAATTTTACTATCCCTACAGTTGGAACAATCAGGGGGATTTGTGCACTGGATCATAATGTGGGCTCCACCACAGTTCGTACACCTATTCCCCTTCATGTTGCAGGTCTTAGCCGAGTGGCCAAACCCTGTTGTTACTAGACAAAGAAATCACAAACACAAAACTGAAATCAACAGTAAATGATCCTCGTATCAGATGCAGGTTCGATTTCTAAGTTGGTTATCGTACCGCTGGCTTTTTCCACATTTCTGAGCAAGAATCTGGATCGTTCCACCAACAATATATTTTCACAGTTCGATGCCTTTTGAACCTTATGTGGCCTTGGCCGTAAATGAATCAACTTGTAAATATGGCCCAAAATCTATAACATTTCAAGTTATCGATACTGTTGAGGTCACTAGGGATGGGGGGATTCTGATTTGCGTGTAACTTAATCCATCGACCTAATATACATATTCAGCTTACCAATAGAACCATATCTGAAGACTGTATCGAGGGGTATCGATACTAACATGCCCCGTAAACTTAATTCCAAAGTTTTCCAAGACAATGCCAGGGCTTAAGCAAACTAGCACTAAGACATGGTGATATTCCAGTGCAAAATATGGGATTAAAAACCTGACAATTATTTGTTGAAGCCACAATTGCATCAGTTGGCTCTTCTACGAGAATCTGCAGCCTTCATCTTCCTGATACTTCTCCAGACGTACCAACCTCAGTAGGTGGAACATTTTGCCTTTGAACTTTAGCTTTGATTAACAACACCTTCCTCCACTATCACCTTGGATGAACTTTCACACTCATGCATATTGGATCTTAGAAATCGGGCTCAAAACACAATAATCACTTACTTGGGAGGTGATTGTGCCAATGCAGACAAAGCTTACGATTGCCTAATTTCGTATTATTAGAGTACGCAACCAGGCTTATTAACCACTTTAAGAACATAAAGAACTTTGTTCGCAGTCCGAGGTTTTGGAGGTCCATAAGGACGCTGCTTGCTTGGCTTCGTAAAGAACCATTGTTTTTTTTTGTAAAGTTGGTGAATACAAAACACAGAATTAAGCAAGCGCATCGGAAGACGACGGAAAATCCAGTTTTCTCCGCGCACAATCCTTGGCAAGACGAAACAAAATGAAATAAAGCAACCGTTATACAGATTTTAGGCCTAAGCAGCGCCACGCAAAAGCCCCGTAGACACTAGCGCCGCCATCCACCGATGACATTCCCCAATTGGAGTTCCCATCTCAACAAACTAGCTTTGGTCCGAATTCTGGGGCAAGAAACGGGTCGAAAACCAGGCCGACGTGTACCACGACCCCGGGCTCGTACCCGGGTGTAAGGAAACACAATTGGGACGCTCGGAAACCCCGAGAAGATCGGGCGAACTTTAGGCCTACAATCGGCTTTCAAGCAAATTTCGAACGTTTGCCCAAGTTGAACCTTTTGTAGAAAAAAAAATAAAAATACATACCTCCTTGGTCCGGATTTTCGCATTGTGGCTGTCCAACGAAAAATACCTTTAGCCGCCGTTGAATAAGTCCATTATGGGGGCTAGTTTTACCGAGATTTTCCAGAACGAAGTCGAGATCGAATTTGTTGTCAGTTACGGATGAATTAACTGCTCTCGTCCATATTGTGGCCACATGCCCGCCGCCGACCTCCCGTGGGCTTTGACGTCACCGAGTGCTGGTGAGCCGCACCAATCACAGCAGAGCCGACTGTAATTACAGGCCACCAACTCCTCACGTTTTGGCTTCACTTCCGCGCCATGGCATCCTCAGGCGCCCGGGGATTGTAGCGTATCGTCGTCTACTGTCTAGGGATGCGATCATGCGAGATTGTGATAGCGTTTTAGATTTGGGTTACTAATCTCTTGGTCTTGGCCCTGGATAAAGTAGAAACAAATCTGGGTAAGCCCTTGTTCTCAACCTCAGACTGACTGACATGTAATTGCTAGATGTACATAGTAACCTACTCCTTATATAACGAAAGCTCTAGAGCGCCATGTTGGGACTCTCCTAAATTATTGACGCCATCAGAAACTTACTACTCAAAATTCGAGAAAAAGTTTTAAAGAATTACGAAATGAACATCTTTCTGAAATAAATCGGTTTGTTTGCTAGATGTGGCAAAAAAATAAACAAATGTAACAATGGATTGCGTTTTAGAGTTATTTATTTATATTTTGCAACAATCAGGCCAATAAATATGACAGATTTTTTTACCTAATTATTTTACAAATAATTGAGTTTTTGCTCAATATGTTTAAATATGTTTAAGAATACATATTCACCGAAATTCGTCAGGTTTACTCAAATGTGACCACACTTTTATTAAACATTGACGTCATTATCGTTCAGTAAATAACATTTTTATATTACAATTTTACGTCACAAGAGTGGCATTTTGACGTCATGTTTTGGTGGCTTGGGTAGATCATAACATGCTTGTGTACTTTTTATGTGTAGAATAATTCGTATTTACCCGAGTTTTTAAAATATTATACTATATTAGAATTTTATAAAATGTCCTTACATTCTAATCAAAGGAAAATAAAAAAGATATATAAAAAAAGCGAAAATGCTGTCTGGTTGTCATAGTTGCTATGCAAATGGCGTCGGATTACCTGCGGGGTAAAAATTTATCAGACTATAGAGGTATATAAATACCTAATTGTGGGAGGGTATATTGGCGCCCTGTAAATACAAGAGTGATTTATGTTACGCGTTTCAAGGTATAACTCCCCAGAAAACTTACTGAAAACGTAACGACACTAGTGTTGTGTAATAAAGTTCAAAGTTACTAATCAATGGTACTAGATGCACATTCAACTTTTAGATAATTCGGGTTAATAAGCAATTTTAAATAAAAAAATCTTAGTTGATAATTTGTATTATCAACAAGAACAATTCGTAAAATTAGCAAAACCAATACAATTAAATTGTAATAAGCTGAACTCTGATATGTTCTCTAACTACAGCAAGACATCTAGTAAATAAAAATGAGTACAATGTCGTTGTCCATGTTTATATTCATCATAAATTATATGTTCGATGTTAAAAAATATAGTATTCGACTTTTTAACCCAAATTGAACAAATACAAGAAGTTGAAATATGTCGATATGTATGGTCAACTTCATGGACTAACTCATTTTAATCACCTGTGACAACATTCTGAAACTTGTTTGATTCTTTTGAATCACTCTGTACAAGGAAATTTAGACGTCATTTGAATTGGCCCAAATGACGCCATAATCTACAGCATAGCACGCCATAGTGTCTGTCGCTTGTGGCAGTCAATTTCATTTGGTTGACCATTTTAATAGTTGAATGGGCCGAAATGACGTCATAATCTACAGCATAAGGCGTCATAGAGCTGATGTTAGTCAAGTTTATTAAAAAAAATAGGTCTATATTTTATTTTATTTTTTAAAATAGGTCCTGATTTTTTTTTTAAACCAGTCTTTAAGAGTTTTATCCTGGTGAAGTTAAAAAAATAAATAAAAATCATTCCCTATCCAACATAAGTTGTCGTTTCATTGAATTTTGTGAAAGCATTTACATCCATCAGGTCAGGAACTTTGTCGTTTATTTTTTCCATTGAGACCCTGCACATAAAAGTAACTATGTAAATGGACCTTTAATCGCTCCTTTAATTAACGTGACTACCATGTGCAACCTCAAAAGATTTTTTTTTTAAATTTGCGGCATCATACGTCTCAATAACATGCGTTATAAGTATATACTCACCCTTTATATTTTTGTAATGCACAAGCCGCGATTACCAATAAAACGTGCCGGACAACATTTGACACGACAATGACGCCGTTTTCAATTTTAAGCAAATTACACATCCCTGTGTCAATTCCGTCTTTTACCGTTAATGCCATTCAAAGTGCCGCGCACTTGGATGTCAAAGCCGCTCAAAGGGTGCCGCCAATAGACGGCGGGCGGCATTTCGTCAAAAACCCGTTTGATGATGATAAAATAAAAATTTGGACGATTGCTAAGACCTGAAATAGCTCCATGGCAACTCCTTGTTTATTCCCCTTTCATCCTTCCTTCCCTACAACCGAGAAGTGGTGAATTTGGTATCGCCCAAGTCTCACCTTTCCCATGATGCATCGCTTCAAAAGAAGATTCTAGAATTGGAATTCTGGATGATTAGAAACGATGGATGCTTCAAAAGCCAGGTACGACGACGTTCTTTTGGGAATTTTGCAAAATGAGGGACAGATTTCTCCGTTTCTGGATGTCATCTTTGGATTCCTGTATCGGAGGTAATGTAGGCAAGGTTTTTTGAACAAATGTCAAATTTGTGCAAGGTGTTTGACCTAGATTAGAGTATGGCGCAGTATTCGAATGTGGAATCTTATTTAATACACTTCTTCTTGTAGGACGGATTTCTACCGCATTTTCAAGGAGGAAAACGATAAAATAGGATTCCCTGAAGGAGTTGCTGAAAGACTAGTGTTACAGGTAAACGATTGTACGGAGTTTTGAATAGAAATATTCTGGAACTTCGAGGACATGCTAACTGTCAAATGGGCAGGGAGTATACAATTTGGTTTCCAAAATTCACCAATGTCGTACCAAAATCGAAAGCTTATCAGGAATGATTGTATAAATAATTATAGATTTAGCAGGTTTCGCTAAGTGCAATTACACTCAATTACAAAAATGTACTCACAATGGGTGATGATTAATATCATTGAGTATTCCTTGAGTATCACCTATAAGTGGATGGGATCCGGCTCACCCTATTTTTTAAAGAGCCCTAAATTAAGGAAGAGTTGGCATTCCTCCATGATTATTTGTTTCATGAGTTTGTTCCTATAGTTTGTCAAAAAAAAAAAAAATTAAATATATTCCTCACCTGATTTTTATAATATTATCCCATTTCAGAACTTCCCATTCCCAGGTTAATGCTGATTTGCTAATAGCATCTTGTATTTATTGCTTACAGTCTTTTACAAATTTGAAGATCAAGGCTAAACAGGATGAAATACGCGAGGAAGAATTGAAAAAAGCCAAACCAAATGAAACTGGTATGTATGCCAACTCGCAACATTTGAATGCGTCCATTTATCTGCTGTTTTTGCGGTAGTGTACATAAATTTATGCTATCATTTTGTTATAGTTAAGACCAGTAAACCAGAAGAACAAACCACAAGTGCCGAATGCGAAAATGAACCAGACATGTAAGGCACAGGCGGCAAATTTGCCAATCGAGCAAACATTTGGTTATTTTTAACATCGATTTGGGATGCTTTTCAGATCGAGGAAAACAAACGAAATTTCATCGGAAAGTTACAATGGAGCTGTGAGGGAGAATTACAGTTGGTCTCAGTCGAGCAACGATTTGGACGTTTGCGTTAAAGTAAGCATTCACCTCAGCGAAGTCACCCATGGTTTGTCTTGCTCACATCACTAACAAAATATGATTGCAGGTGCCCAAGAATATCATGAAAGCGAAAATGGTCAAGGTGGACCTTGGCAACAAGCACCTAAAAGTAGAGAACCAATGCGAATTTGGATGGGAGACGCTTCTGGAGGGGGCATTGATACACAAGATCAACATGGAAGAAACCACTTGGACCCTCGTGCCTGGAGAACATATTCATGTGCGTCACAATGCACGATATCTGCATAATGTCCATTGCCACTAAACATGACCATCATCATCATACCTTACTCAAAACATCTGCTTTTATTAGATCAATTTCGAAAAACTAGAAGAGGTATGGTGGGACGCGCTACTTATCGACGAGCCAAAAATAGATGTCAGAAAACTGGAATGCACCAAACCAATGTCCGATCTCCCAGATGATGATCTGGCCAAAATCGATGAGCTCATGTTCAACGAGCGCCAAAAACAACTGAACATGCCAACCACCGATCAAATGGTAAGAATTGTGACTCAGATGCCGAGAAACACGTTTTACAGAAGGGAAAATATGCTAATTTGTCTTGTATCTTACCTACAGAAAGTCCACGACATCCTAAAGGAAGCTTGGGACAAGGAAGGGTCTCCGTTCAAAGGGACGCCGTTCGATCCCTCCACAATTAACATCTCGGGTTCCGCAGATGGTTTACTCGGAGGCCAATCGCCTTCCACGTAAAGCACGATCTCGCACTTAACTTTCCTTACACCACATTCTGTAAAAAAAAATGTACATTTTTCTTTAAATTAACTATGCTAGGCGCAGGAGGTTTAGCTCGACAGTTAATGCACTTATTCCTTTTTGCTTCACTGTAAATGTTATTTTTCAATAAAGTTTTGCAATGATAGCTGCTCGTATCCTCTCAATATTATCAATATTGCTCATACCAAAAATTCCAAGATGATAAGAGAAATAGTTGATTTGTGTTACAGCCATTTTGAAATTAAAACTTGAAATTCTATTGCCTTTGACTTACTCGTTATAATTAGTTGTACACATTCAATAAAGTATTAAATATGTTCATATATATAGATCAAGTGAAGGACAGCTGGATGGGCAAATATTTGGGGAAAGGGTCATTAGGGCATTTGGCAATTGGTAAACTGGACAAAAGCACATAAGCTGGCCATAATGATCCATCGAGAGAAACTGTTGAGATGCTCTCTATAGCAGTTCTCAATGTAGCGCGTGCTACTGTTCTAGAGCTGTCACGGATTGCAGCTCGCAAAAATGAACCATATGTTCGAATTTTGAGAGCAGCTGTCTTGATGCTTATGTTTAGGGTTTTTTAATGTTTAAAGCTAAGTTTGGGAAATTTTGTGGAATACGAGATGCATGACGAGTAACTCGCGAGAGTGAATCTCACGTGGAATCGTACTTTTACGTTCATCTGTCCAATCACTCTCTCTCTCGACCAAATATCCCCTGAGCAATTGTTCGCTTGCGCTAAAATCCTGTGAGCGCCTGCCCTTCAAGCTTAAGTCTAGACTTCCTTGTCCATACGAGTCCAATTTCTGTTAAGTCTGTGTTTGCATAATTCTGTTATGGTCACAATGATCCCACAAAAGTAAAAATCGTGAAAAAAATTCTCAAAACTTGATGCAAAAATTTGAAAAAATGATATGCTCCGAAATTAGAAACACTTTTCCTGCAATATACTAAATCCTGGTTGAACAAAATGTTTAATAAACTTTTAATTACAAAAATAAATTTCGTTAAAATGTTTAAATGTTCTATAGGTCGTTAAACAGTATTAAATGACCATTTATACTATTAATCATTATACTCTGTGTTTAGACATTAGTACCTACTTACATATTTGTTCGTCCTCGTGAAGCTCACGGCCCAATAAAATTTGAAACGAAATGTAAAACAACACTCCTGTCCCACTGCCAGCAAGATTTCATTTGAAAATAAATTGGTTAACGGTATTTCTGGAATGCTATACCATATGTCCTTAGGCGGCCAAATTTAAAAGAATTTATTCTTTCCCGCCAATTTTAACCACCACCAGGGGCGCTATTTGACGCACCTTATTGGCAGTAAAAATAGTTTAGAAGGCGGAGATTTAAAGAAAGAGGGCCCTATAACGAGCCAATAAAAATTGGTTAACGAGATTTCTGGAATGTTATTACCATGCCCTTAGGCGGCCAAATTTAAAAGAATTTATTCTTTCCACCACCAGGGGCGCTATTTGACGCACATTATTGGCGGGAAAAAATAGATTAGAAGGCGGAGATTTTCAAAAAAGAGGGCCCTTGAACGAGCCAATAAAAAGTCTCGTTAAATGCATCATGATTGGGCCCATGAGCTCCACGAGGATTGCATACTAGAGTACAGGGTGATATTTCAACATGTCTTCATATGGAATGATACCTATTCACCAAAAATTCCACAAAAATATTTGCCAAATATGCAAATAGTTTTCCTGGTTTAAACCCATTAATTTTGTTTGGTCCACCCAGTTACGGTAATAGATCCATGACAGATGCGAAACTTATGGTAATTAGGCTATGAAAAATACTTTAATTGACCAATAAAAAACGTTAACAACTTGGCATGTTGCAACACTGGCAATCAGCCAAACCAATATAAGCTTCAGCAAGACTGTTTTTGTATTAAAATT
The DNA here is from genome assembly GCA_034698625.1 of Julus scanicus. Classification (NCBI taxonomy): domain Eukaryota; kingdom Metazoa; phylum Arthropoda; class Diplopoda; order Julida; family Julidae; genus Julus; species Julus scanicus. The sequence goes on from JAQGBW010006238.1 coordinate 8,228, forward strand.
ATCAAAAAGGACAATACAACAAGTAGCATTTTGGTTTTTCTCCTCAACATTTTAGGATTCTTGACCATTCAGTTCATAAACAAGATGGCTGCCAAGTTTTTCTCGTCTACCATTGTACTTATTGTAATTTTCTTATCCTTCACCGAATCAGCCAATGTGAATACAGTGGGAGGAACTTGTCCAAACGGCTTGTGTAAGTAAAAGTTTAATTATGAAGGTTTCAGTTACCTGGTACCAATATCTGAAATTCTAATTGTCATGTCATGGTCGTGCCATCTTGTACGTGATTTTCCATATTAATGTGAGTTTTTTTAAAAAAACGTTTCCTATCTAAATCATTTTAATTTCACAATTTAACCTTCCTGCAAAACTTTCTTCCTCCCAACTGGAAATTCGTTTCCAGAAATGTACAGTATTGCATTTTATTATTCAATTGTGTGTTCAACAACACTAGAAGTTCGACACATTAAAGACCATGTTCTAATGAGAACAGCTGTTGGCATTCTGAATAATCTTCCAATATTAATTTTAATGAAATTCCAAGTTTTGACTAATGTAACGAAATTCCAATGTGCCAGCTAGCCTGCTTGTATTAATTATTTGGGACCAATACACGTATGGTGCTAATCTATGGCCAGCTTGTTACCAAATATGAATCCATTTTGGAGCTTAACAATGATGGTTACTTTTTTTAAACAACAGGAACTTTCAGATAAGGTGACTGATCAGTCTTGGCCGGCTGGAATGTCAAAATATGTAAGACATTCCAGCCAGAACTTTTAAATTCCAATGTGCCAGTCTGCCTGTATGGTTTGGGAGAATACACGTATGGTGCCAATCTGTGGCCAAATATGAATTCATTCTGGAGCTAAACCATTATGGTTACACTTTTTTGAACAACAGGTACTTTCAGATAGGTGACTGATCAGTCTTAGCCGGCTGGAATGTCAAAATGTTGCCTTTGCCATAATCCATATAAAATGACATTCCAGCTGTCTAAGGCTGCCAGCCACATAATTGAATGTACCTTAATTGTATTCATATGTTGTATGAAAAGCTTCTTACCTGTAAGATGACATCCAAAACTGGCAAAAGCTTGCAGGCATATGGGGCATGTGTTATTTTTAAATGGTCCTTTGTTGTTTTCAGGTTCTGAAGTGAACACTACCATCCGTGATGCACTGACATCATGCAATCTTCTGAAGAAAAACCACGGGTTCGATCTTCTGGATCCAGCCAAGCTGGAAAGCTTCGTTTTCCAAAATGTCAGCAAGAGTGGAATTCCCATAATTGCCAACTTCACTAACATGACTTTGACCGGCATATCCACATTGAAGATCCAGACTCTGGCATCGGACACGTCCAAGCTGAAACTACAATTCAAGCTGAATTTCACAGAGTGGAATGTGACAGGTAGTTACAACCTTACAGGAAGACCCATCCACGGGAATGGTACCTTTTCCATCGTGGCTTCAGAGGTACGTCTGAGTGGAAATTCCAGCCTCAAGGTCCGTTCGAATGGCGCCCTTTATGTGGATGATCTCAGGCTTACCTTAGAGTTCGGAAAAGCCAAAGTACGCTTTCACAAGCTGGACAAGGGTTCAACTACCACGGAGGCCAGTGACAGACTCATCATCGCCTTGGCCAAAAAAGTCCTTGGACAAACCAGTCCCAAACTACTCCAGAAGCTGAAAACTGCTCTGGAATCGTGTCTGAACAACAAGTTGGAAAATGTTAACATCTTTAAAGGATAACATGTGTTTTTTAAAAGTTCTTAGTTCTGTAATCTTAAACTTTTAGTCTTGTATCTAATTTCAATGTATTCAATAAATTAATAAATGTACAAAAATATTGCATCAACAGAAATATATGGACAGAAATAATACAAAATAATTTAAAAAAATCTCAAGATCAGCAAGTTCATCTTGTCTACACTCGTAGAGTAGAAATCCTCTTATCCGGCTCTCCGCCTGAACCGGCGATTTCAGAAGAGTACAATAAGGCACTTATAATCCTGAAGTAAAAGGCAAAATCTCTATACAACTGCAGGGGGTGCACAAAAAAATGGAAAGTACATAATAAATTAATAAGGTTGCTGAGGGAATTATTAAAATTACTTCTGTTATAAACTCCGGATTAACCGGCTCTCTCTGACGTAGACATTATTATTAAATTTAATTTTTAATAAATCTGGACATTTGCCAAAAAAGCTAATCTATCGGCTAATCGCATGCAAAAAGGACCAATAGTAAGCATCTGTCTAGGCACGAAACTATGTCAAAGGATTTGAGTGATTATGTGTATGTCTATTCCTATAGTGGTCCTTAGGGGTTCAATTATGGGAAAAAAGATGTGAATTACAATAAAGATTAAAACGTTTGAATAACCCCCGTAGATAACTTTTCGCATATGGACCTCAACGTGTCCCAAATTAGAGGAGTGGAGCATTTCTGTCACACTCACAGAATGTTGGTAATCGCCCTTAACAAATCTGGAGACCCTATGCTGGAGCGTCTCTATATCCTGAATATGAACCATCCTGTGAAGGTTCCATGGGTCTAGATATGACCATATTTAAGGGGGATCACAACCCTATCACTTTCAATGGATGAAATTTTGAAACACACTTTCAGCCAAACAAAAAGAGATT
>JAQGBW010006239.1:0-10877 GCA_034698625.1 Julus scanicus
CCCATCCCCTGGCATTGGTGTTTAGCCCTCGTGTTGCAGAAATAGGCCAACGTTAAAAATCAACAAACAAACAAACATACACAAGAAACACTGAAACAAAGTTTTCAGCAGGTTTTTCGAAACGCGTCCCAAATTCCAGAGTTAAAAAACACACGAGTGAACACGCTTAAACGTATTTCGTGAAACAAGGCGGAGCTTCTTATTGGCTGATTCAGCGCTTTTGTCAACATCTGTATTTCATGACGTACGCAAAACGATAAGCTATCATCTACAGGCCTTGGTAAAAGCGCCTTAACCAGGACACAAACGACACATTTTTTTCCATTGATCCGAACCGCCTCTCGAGCGATCGCAAGGTAACATCAAAATGTGTCAGAAAATGGCCGTTTTTGACACATGTTTCACAAACACTTCTGGACACACTAAGGTAGCATGTGTGTGTTTCATGTTTCTAAATGTTGCCATATGCAGGCACCTTTAGGATCCCAGACAACGACGTGGAGGTCTGTCACGTTTGGCTTTTTTGAAGCGTCATCATTTCAAAACTTTTGCTCCCTTTTTCCTTCTTTTTTGGTATTTACACTTCTGCTTTTGGAAACATGCTCCTGAAACATGTTTTCGTTTTTTATGTTTCATGTTTCCGTGTTTTCTGCTTTTGCTCCGTTCTTTTTTTTTATGTAAACCCGGCTTTAATACACGTACAAGGTTAAACATTGTACTTACTGAAAATGATAATTCTTATGAGACCTTATATCGATTCTCTTCTCTAAATGCTGCATAAATAAAGCAATAGTTAATTATTTAAGAAACGTGAAGAGACAGGCAAAACTCATTCTCTGTAAATATATAACACATATGCTATATGGAAAACTATACATGTATACTGGAAGTGTTTTTTTCTTCTTATTTCTCTGTATACACTTTCATACGCTGAGAACAAGTATATTTCTAAGCGTAGCTCTTTGTGATCTTCTATATAATTGATCACACTCTTGGGATTTGATTGAAAATAAATGTTCGCCATAAGTGCTGTGGCAACACGGAGTTTTTACTTAAGTTAACAAGGCTTTTATACTTGGATCGACATGAAACTAAAATCAAAGAAATGTAAGGATAAAGCTATATTCTATATATGTGCGGAATAACACTGCTTAAAGACGACCATTTCAATATTTCAGTAAGTCCTATAAAGAGTATATTATACAGGATTACCAAAAGTGACGATGTGTACATAATTGTACTTCACATTGTATCCTAAATTTGATTTAGGGGCCATTCAAAAAGGACGTACCCGAAATTTCTTCAAGATTTGTCATTCTCCCTCCCCCCACCACCTGTCCACACTGTGGTCCATTTTATCCCATCGTCATCTTCCCCCTTCCCATTCCCTCCCTTGTCGACGTCCTTAATTTTTTTAAAATGTATTGTGTCCAGAAAATGTGTTGGAACATTCAAAGGCAAAGCCTGTAAATTTCCAAGCACCCGCCTCACTTCCAATTCCACCACATATCCCTCCCCCCTGTCCACGTACATGGTGTCCACATGCCAGCAGACCCCCTCGCCCCCTCTTGAGGACGTCCTTTTTGAATGGCCCCTTGATGTTGCTGTCTGTCATGTGATGAAGGTCCATTAAGCCGTAAATGAAAATTTCATATAGTTAACAGAAAAATCCAGACTTACGATGCACCCTTTACTTATATTCCTTCCATGTTATCGACCATTTCAGTAATACAGTAATTCTCATTGTACAGGATGAGCAAAATTCTGTTAACTTATAAAAATATTACACTCTACAATTTTACTTTACTGTTGCTGACTGTGATGTGATGAAGGTCCATTACACTGTCATGGAAAATTTTATATTAGTTAATTAATTAAAAGTATAATGCATGTTCACACTGGCTGACGTTTGGACAATTTCAATTTTTTCTTCATGAGACGTATACTTACGATACACCCTGTACATACATTCTTTGCATGTCATCTTTTATCTCCTCAGATAGTAAAGGGCTTTTTTGCTGCTTTTCATCGACTAGCTGTATAATATCATCAATTTGATCTATCATTTGTCACATTATAAAGTTAATCTGTTGCTCATGATCTCCTGTGACCTTATACAAGATATAAAAACTCAATCAAAATTCGCACATACACAATTTACGACAGACTTACTCAGGTTTTTTTTATAGACTGGCAAATTTATTTCAATAGCTATATATTCTTTCGGCAAAATTCATTTCCAATGTTCGAAAACATTTAATATTTTCGTTATGAGGAGCCTAGTCTTTTATCTTTTGAGTCCCAAGTGTACTTGAATTTTTAAAACCTCTGGAAAATTGGGAATTATGTCTAATTTTGTGTTAAACACGAATTTTATGCTGGAATTTCCCCGTCAAGGTCCGGAAATGTGCTTGGAAATTTCTAGGATGGGCCTTTGTATGTTCCAACTAGTTTTCTGGACACCCTACTTTTCGAAAATATTAAGGACGTACATGGGGAAAGGGTGGGAAAAAAGGAGGGGGTCTGGGGCTAAAATGGACACCGTGTGGACATGGGGTAGAAGAAGTGGGGAGGGTTAATTTTGTGAAGGAACTTCGGGGACGTCCATTTTGAATGGCCCCTTTGTAGTGGTCCGCCCACCATCTTTTGTTTTCTCTATTATTTCTAGGATGGGTCTTTGTTGTTCCAACAAATTTTGTGGACACCCTACTTTTCAAAAATATTAAGGACGTCCATGAAGGGGAGGAGGAGGGGAATCTCGAGCTAAAATGGATGAAATGGACACTATGTGGACAGGGTTTAGGAGGAGAGGGGGAGGGTTAATTTTTAAAGGAATTTCGGGGACGTCTTTTTTAAATGGCCCTGTGTAGTTGTCCGCCCACCATCCCATCTTTTGTTTGCTATATTATTTCTAGGATGGGCATTTGTATGTTCCAACAAATTTTCTGGACACCCTACTTTTCAAAAATATTAAGAACGTCCATGGGGGGATGGGACAAGGAGGGAATCTGGTGCTAAAATGGATAAAATGGACACCATGTGGACAGGGGGTAGGAGAAGTGGGAGGGTTAATTTTTGAAGGGATTTCGGGGACGTCCTTTTTGAATGGCCCCTGTGTAGTTGTCCGCCCACCATCTTTTGTTTCTCTATTTTTTCTAGGATAGGCATTTGTTGTTCCAACAAATTTTGTGGCCACTCTACTTTTAGAAAATACTAAGGACGTCCATGAGGTGGGGACAAGGAGGGGAGTCTGGGGCTAAAATGGATGAAATGGACACTATGTGGACAGGGTATAGGAGGAGAGGGGGAGGGTTAATTTTTGAAGGAATTTCGGGGACGTCCTTTTTGAATGGCCCCTGTGTGGTTGTCCGCCCACCATTTTTTGTTTGCTCTATTATTTCTAGGAAAATCCATTAGTGTATAATGCGTTGAAATTCTCAGTTTGCCAAGGTATTGCAATATGGATTTTGACAAAGCTTTCATCACTCTGTTGTGCAGTTAGTTGTAGCAGCTAGTGTCCAGTTTTGTTGACCCCTCGTCGTCGTGTTCACCATGGAGACTGTCGTTGACAAGTGTGTCAAGTGCAACTCTGTAATTGCTGAATTATTGATTGGAAACTTGTGTTTGAGCCTTTTCTTGCCTTTGTGAAAAATATGCTTAGGCCTAGGCGCATTGTTGGAAAATGGACACACTTTGATTTGTTTAGGTGCTGCTACCTTTTTTTCTACTATATGCTGATCGATACAAGATCTATTTATTGGACTATCTCGAATTGGATTTCTCATAAATCAGTACAATTTTTTGAAAACGAAAATTATCTGGAACGAATCATTGATTTATTTCATTTTTAATGGCGTCAGATATACAGTGGAACTACGGTTTACGAACATCTCTGTTTATGAAAAAATTGGTTTATGAACACCACATGTTGTTTCGCTTTACGAACGAAGCCTCAGTTTACGAACACATTTATCTGGACCACCAGTCAAAGGTCCGAGTTTCTACGATTGTTTTACTAGTGCCAGCAGAACATCTTTGTTACGGATAAGTTTTACTAAATACGAGAAACATAAAAAAATGTTATAATTTCCAAGGATTTAAATTAAAATCGATATTAGTTTCGAGGATATTAGCCTCAATTGCAAATATGGCAAAAGTTGGTCTCTTGTTTTATCCACGACAATTGGATGAAAATCCATTGATGACTTCGATTTTAGATTTAAATCACATAATTAACAACAGAATAGAGTAGAATAATACACATTTTCATAATGGAAACAATGTTTGTTAAAGTAAATTTCTTAAACAGAATCTGCCAATGAAGTTAATTCGCAGCAACGTCAGCATGACGACATCACGTGGGTGTCTTTATTTCCTATAATGTTGGAAATCATGGATGTATATATTAAACTGCTTTCTTCTAATATTACTCTTATATTTATTTCCTTTCTGTGTTATTTCCACACATAAAGCCATAACATTATTAAAAAAAATTCTAGGACAAAGAACGCATTATTTGGATTTATTGCAATGGGAAAAATTGATTCGGTTAACGAGCTTTTCGATTCACGAACAGGGTCGAGGAAAGGATTAAGTTCGTAAACCGAGGTTTCACTGTATATACGACCTTGGCTGTAATAAAATATCAATACAATGTATATTTTGCGTTACACATAGAGATAGGGGTAGGTCGAATTGAATAATCCATCGTAATTTTTTTTTCCGTACTTTCATATGTATATATAAAAAAATTCAGTTCCAAGAAAAATACAATACATGTTTCCAATTTTGGCAACGGTCATTTGTCATTGTATCTTGGATGCTTATTCAACAACCGAAGCAAATGTGTGCGAGAAATCTCTACCAAACAAGTCCTGTCCAAAAAATAGTCTGGGAAAAAAAAAGTATATATATAGCAGATCAGAAAAAAAAAGCAGAAAACATTTTCATTTCTGTAGTTGTATAGTTTCTATACTTGGTTGTAATACTTAAGACCATAAAAGATGTATTAACCATATATAGACGAAGGAAAAGATTTATTACGTTAGAGCAGAATGAATGGCGAGCTTAAGGGCCACACAGACTCAGGAAGAAAAATAGCTACATTAGTAATGTATTAGAACGCAAAAGAGTGACCAGTACAGGGTGTCATTGAAAGATTGAAATATGTTGCAGAAATTGGAAGTGTCCAAACTGGGAATAAACACTTAAAATAATCATGTTTTATTCAACGTGTATGGACGAGGTTCTAGACGAATATTTAATGTGTAGGGGCCATTCAAAAAGTGAGGGGGTAAGGGGGTTCTGCTGGCATCTGGATGGAGGGAGGGGGAAAACCATTATGGACGTCCACTAATGATGGTATTTTTTCAGTTTTTGGATTTTTTGTATGAGTTTTAAAGATCAGTGAAATGGGAAATGGACACTGGAAAAAATTTGTCCCCAGTCCCAAATGTACTTGAATTTCTAAAGTATCGGAAAAGTGGGAATTATGCCTAAATTTGTGTTAAACACCAATTTTATGCTGGAATTTCTGTTCGAGGTCAGAAAATTTTAGTTAATCAGAAAAATCTGGAAAAATGTCGTTGAATTGGTAGCGAGGCTGGTGCTTGGAAATTTATTGGATTTGCCTTTGTATATTCCAACACATTTTCTGGGCACCCTACTTTTCAAAAAAAAATAAAGGACGTCTATGAGGGGGAGGGGGATTGGTCTAAAATGGACACAATGTGGACAGGGGGTAGGGGAGGTGGGGTCCTTATTCGTATTTTATTCTTGAGAATGTGTGGGAGCTATTGTTTAGTGTACATATAAACATGTAATTAATTCAGACGAAAATTTGCAAATCCGCAACAGAGACAAAACAATATTCTGACCATATTTTCAATTTATTCAATTTTAACATCAATTCCAATCTACAAACATTTAATTACAGAAAGATTTGAAGGAATAAAGGTGATTAAAAACCTTGTAATAATTACCACCAGCATGAATTTTGTTTGGAGGGGATGAAAATCCGTTTTAAATTATACTATTTGACCATCATGTTTCCATTGTAGGATGTCAGCTATAGGATGAGGGAAAACTGGAGCAAATAGGGGAATAAATTTAGAGGGGAATAAGGGAATTGGACATGGCTTATCTCGCACCGTCTTCTTATTCATGCACCCTGCAATAGAGTTTGTCTTCTGAAAGCCGATTGATGTTTTTTTTCTCTTTTTTCTGTACACGAGTCCTACATGTATTCCCCGATAAGAATCCTTATGTATCGAGGAAGATGTACGTCGTATAGGTTTGAATGAAAAGTGTTGTATTTTATGCGTACGATAAGGAATGCATGACAGTCGACGTATTGCGAGGAATAAAGTACATGCATTGCAACGCTTCAACCAATTCAACTGTACGAGTAGACACGAGTGAGGCCTTCGTCAGACATAAAAAATATGGAGGATTAAAGCTGAAAGATGTATGAGTAGTGTGCAACATGAATTTTCTCCACGTTTTGGCTTTTTTATGTAAATTACTGTAGTTTGTCAGCCCTAAAAATGCTCAGTTTCCACATTGTTTGGAAGTAATAACTGCAAACTTTGCAAAGGTTCAAAATCATTCAAATATAAACATAGTTATAAAAACATGGAGGTAAAGGGCTGTGTACATGAAAAATATACAATTATACGATTAGATGGCCGCCATAAAAAGAATATTAGCCATAATAACATGCGAGTCATAAAAAAGTAGAACCCAATAAAAAAATTGTATTGTGTGCTGAGGAAAAGATTTTTGGTTCTGGTAATTCCCTGTAATTTTCCACTATCCTCGAAACCAGAAAATATTTTCGAAATTTAGGATACTGGCTTAGTAAAACACCCTGGTGAGACTGGTTACTAAATTTAATATGCTTATGACCTATTTCAATATACTAACCCACTGTGAGTCATAAAAAAGTAGAACCCAATAAAATAGTAACAATTGGGTGATTCTTCGGTGAGTCTTCGTTATTATTAATCTTCGATTTGTAAACCTTTTTCTGGAGAACTCCCAAAATTTTGTAGTCCACTGGATTCGAGTCCCGACTGTTTGGTGGCCAGTGATTGGATCTGATGAACTGTGGCGTTTCCCGTTTGCGTTTTTCGAGCACAGTCAGCGGTCAGTCTCGTTGAAAAATGAAAAAAATCCGAGATTTGTAACATGTCCGGAACATGTTTTTGTTCCTACACTATTGTTCTATGTGAGTGCCAAATTTCATTTAAATCGAAGCATTTTCCACGAAGTTGTGATTTTTTTTATTGGATTCCCCTGGTGAAAAAAACAATAGAAACCAATATAGATTTCTATTGGTTTCTACGGTTCCTGTATTGACTTCTATTGACCTCTATGGTTTAGCTGTATTGACTGAACAATAGAATACAATAGAAAATAATAGAAAACAATTAAAAGCAATAAAACCAATAGAAATTTTCTATTGATAACAATAGAAAACGTTTCAAATAACAATTAATAGAAAACGATAGAAATCTCTATTGTTTTTTTCACCAGGGTCTACGTTTTTATGACTCACTGTGTACGTGTATTATATGTACTAGGTGTTGTGGTATAGAAAGTGTAATCAAAGGGCTAAATGGACGCAAATCGCCATAAATATTTTCAGACATATATGGTTCTATATAATTTTACCACCCGTGTATAGGATAGTAGCTAGCCCAAGTTTTGTAAAGGGATTTCCGGTGAAAAAAAAGACAGAAAAGCCTGAAATTAATGATTGAAGTTGTCCATTAGGATGGGAAGCCATGCCTTATGACGATTACATCTTTAGTATCGTTGTCACATCTCGTGTGCTTTGTTTTTCATCAAAATTCGACAGGTGTAGTTTTCTGCTAATCATCTTTTGTTTGTTTTTTCTACTCGTCATGGTTGTGGACGACTGGCCTTGAAAACTCATGAATTTCATAATTACATACTGGACTGAGTGAGCTGAGTGGCAAAAACAAGAAGCGAAAAAAAAAATTAGGTTTAAGCAATTAATTTCAATATAGACAAAAAAATACCACCATGATTCTTCTTATGGTGAAGTTGTTCATCATATTCCTCAAATGTCCTTATCAACCTTTGCAAATTGTTCACCGCAATATATTCATAATTGCAGTTATTCATTCGTTAAACTAGGATGAGGAGAGAGTAGAAACGAAGCGTTCCACTTTTCGTGACGTTCAGGACAACTAGCGGGGGGAGACCGGGGCACAGTGGGTACACATTTTAGAATTCATTTCTTTGGGAAAAATATTTAACTCGCAGCATTTTAAAAGAATAATACAGTAATATATAAGCCTTCAGGATCTGTATACATTTTGTCATCGTTTTAGAGCTACTAGTTTTTTACTATAAAAGATTAAAGTTGGTTGCGCAGACTGTCCCGCTGTGCCCCTTATACCGGGGCACAGTGGGACATGACATAAGGTACAGTGGTCCACGCGAAATTAAGACAAATTTTAAAAGAAAAAGAACACTACATTGATTAATTGTGATCAATTCAGCGCGTCAATTTAAAATTCCAAGTATAAATTACAAAAGCGATTAAAATTAACCATAATCACAACAGCATTCATATTTTCACTGCATACTCGTCCAAATGTGTTTTTTTTTCTGTGATTGTGAACCATTTTTACTTTAAAACATAAATTTAAACATGGTTTTTATTTGAAGTTATGATTAATGAGAAAATATACAAATATTTTTCAAAAATATTAATTGGGGTATGCAGGGACATGTCCCACTGTCTCCCATAAGGTTGTGGTCCACTGTACCCCGTATAACCAATTTGATTTGAATAAGGCCTTACAGATGACCACGTGGTTAATTAACATAAATTTTAGTTTGAAATTATAGCTAGATATATACACTCGTCAGTGGTATATCGCAGCATTACAAATGTTTTATAATTACACCTAGAATAAAAATCCAACCGCGAGTTGAATAATTACTTTTTAAGAACAAAAACTTTTAAGTGCAAATATTTTCTTCTATACTTGTGTCATACAGCTTCTTTTTCAAATTAAAAGCATTGGATTGCTGATAAAACCTGATTTTATAAAGACGTTGTACCACTGTGCCCCTCTCTCCCCTATCGTATGTGTAGAAACGAAGCGTTTCACTTTTCGTGACGTTCAAGTCAATTTGCCTATGGAAGACATTTCCTTTTCTTCAAACTCTGCTTTAAAATGACTGTGAAAAGCGTAAATAACAGTAGAAAAGTCTGAAATTTTCCCATTTAAACGTCAGTAGGCCCATTCCTAGACAATTTTATAATAAATTCCAGAGTCGTATATGTTGTTGGCCCACTGATGAAAATCCAATAAATAGCGCCAGTGATGGTCTCTAAAGCAGGCTTTGCAGCTCATGATTTTAATTCTCCTTTATGAATTATGGGTGCCATTAAGCTTTTACGTTCATTTATAATGGCATAGATGGGCTCCTGACCCTAGGCTTAGAGAAGTGCTCCAGAGGTCAATTTCCCTTATTTATTATGACTGGATGCCCGTTGCAGGCCACCTTTGGTATCTCATGGGAGTCAGTGAACAGCCATTAACACGGTATTTCGGAGTTGATCTGGATTTCGTTTATTGAATGTAAGGTCCTCTGGAGGGCTCAGGGAACCTCTTTTGCAAATGGGTGCTCTGGTATATTGTCTGGCAGCGCCCCTGGTTTCCATGGATATGACCACCGACAAGGGCTATTTGCGTCCTGCTGACCAATTTGGTGGATATTGATGGTCATATTGCTACCGACCTACCCTCCCTTATGTTTGAGCAGTGTTCTCATAGGCTCTAAAAACCTATTGCCAACTGCAGCACAGCAGGTAAGGCCATTAAAGCCCCTGTTTTACGACCAGGGAACTTCCCGATATAACACTCACTACGCTTGTTTGCCAAATGGGCTTGGATTTGCCAGAATTGATGCATGGACTATACTTGCCATGACTGCCTTTTTTTTTCTGCAAACACGCTTTTGACTTGGTTGTATAACAGACGGGCAATTTGGGTCCACCAATAGTCTTATTGGAGAACAGCGTGAGGTCCTAAAATAAAATCCATATGTGCGATGTTTGGGTTTAGGGAAATTATCCGAGAGGATTGTGGAAAAGAGTTGGGCTAAAGTAAACAAAGTCGTCAGTGGTCATTCTTAACACTGTCTTCTATAAATGCATGGGACTTTAAAAGAATGGCTTCTGGAAAGTGAATTTTAATCTTGTTTTCTTTAAAATCTAATCTGGATTTCAATTTCTCCAGGATGGAAAAATTATATGTGACATATCCCATGATATTATCCATACTGTGTCTGAAAACACATATGGCCCATTATGTATGTCCATATATGGGCAATATCTTCGTTGGACGATGGAAAATTTCACACATAACATTCAAAAAGCGTTAAGAGGCCATTCAAAAAGGACATCCCCGAAATTTCTTTAAAATATAATCCCCCTAGGGCCCTTACATCCATGGTGTCCATTTTAGCCTCAGAACCCCCTTGCCCTCATAAACGATCTTAATTTTTATTTAAGAGTAGGGTACCCCTTATACTTTATCATGTAATATGGCAGAAAGTCCTCCCCCTCCCTCCACCTGTCCACATGACGGCAGATTCCTCCCCACCCCCTATTTGAGGACGTCCTTTTTTAAAGCCCCTTTAACTTTTTCATGTAATATGGCAGAATGTCCCTCTTCCCCCACCTGTCCACATGATAGCAGACCCCCTCCCCACTCCCTATTTGAGGACGTCCTTTTTTAAAGACCCTTTTTATTTTTTCATGGAATATGGCAGAATGTTTTCCCTCTTCCCCCACCAGTCCAAGTGATAGCAGACCCCAGCCCTACCCCTGC
>JAQGBW010006240.1:0-10875 GCA_034698625.1 Julus scanicus
TTTAGTGCTTTGCTTTCACATACATTTATTGATTCCGATGTAAATAAGACGTGATGAGCTGAGTCTCATAGTGTTTTTAATAAATAACCCCTTTGCATATGTGTAGATGGAAATTAGTGACAATACATCAAATATCAACAATAAGGGAATAATGATTGTAGGTGACTAAGTGAAAACATTCAGTTTTATGGGAGATATATAAATGTAAGTGACGATACATCAAGCATCAAAGATAACAGCATAATGAAAACGTATTTACAATTTAACATTTTTTCTTATGCTTTTCGCTCTTGTTTTTTCTTTTCTCTCTCGGTTTTCTAGTCTGCTAAAGAAATGCAACCGACAGATGACATAGAAATGGATGAACCTTGACATAACATTTGAACTGTGAATTCCAGTAGCACAGCCAAGTTTCAGTTGTCCAAGTTGTAAGTTTTGAATTACGTAGCTGATGATATTGAAGTACATATCCCAATTGGCTTCCTTTATATGAGCTTGTACTGCAAGTTCACATAATTCCCCTAATGTTAAAAGTTCCGAACTAGGAAAAATTAACCACCCCCATGATTTCATGGCTATCAGTTTACCATCTTTGTGTGATTGTAATACATCAATGAAGGTTTTTTTGCAGTCTTCACAAGTTGTAGATAAAAGAAAACGCCTGATTACAAAACCACACAAATAGCTAAGTATACAGTCTGAAGCATTGCCTTGAAAATAATTATGATCAGCTGCCAGCTAAACAACCCCAGCTTCTGGATAATTCAGAACTTTATCAATTGTTTCTTGTAGTGAGGAAATAGCTTGTGGTCCTAATGCTGGTTTCCTCTTCATATTTTTCAACTGCAGTAGCAAATAGGATTTTGCATTCTCAACATTGCCATGTTTTGGGGGTTTCACAAGATTGTAAGTTGACATTAGTCGGTAAATGTACAAAAAATGATCAACTGTTGCATGGTCATTTGCTCCATTTGCTTGAAGGATTATCCCAAAAAATCTCTGAAATTTACATTTTTAAATATATTGATTATACACTTTTAAACATTATTTTGTAAATAAATGTATGTTTATCACCTCCAGAGGATCCTGGTTGAAATGACTAGTCAAAACGTAGGCAAAACCATCATTCAGCAACATTTCAGTCAAATCAATTGCACTGTGAAGAGTAATCCGTAAAGCTTCACATGTAGCTGCACTCAAGAAGTGTCTTTTTGTCAGGAAGAGTTGATAAAATCCTTCCAGTTATTTAACCAGTTTAACATGTCCTTCAAGTACTAGGAGCATATGATTGTCAATCAACTCGTTCAGCAAATTTAAAAGGACTAATTAATGGTCTAAAATGTTTACCACCAAATCATCTGAATTCTTTCTAAGACCACCTTGAACTGTTTTGATGTTTAAGCAATCAAACATTCTGTCAAATCGTTTAGTCACTTCTATTGCTGTCAGGCAGTTCGATAGTTTTTTTATTAGGAAATGAGCTGTAAAATTCCAATCCTTTTGCAACAGCTTGACTGAAGAGCTATGAAAGGTTTTAAAACATAATACAACTGTATATTTGAAAATGTAATGTGTGCTCATACTTGTGCTGCTAGTTTCACGCTCATTTTCTGAAAAGCATTTGGGCGAATATGCTGGTAGGTAAGCTTTGGAACTGCCCTTAAATCACCATTTTTCTGTTCATATTCCAGCAATGCCAAGTAATGGGAATGGTAAGCAATGCCATTTTGAAACTAAAAATGAATTAATTTAATAATTCAGTTTTAAGCATTCCAGTAATTTTTTTCTGATAAATTTTTACTCATAATGAATTTTCCATTATTCAGCAAGTTGTTTCGAATGCACTTTAGCACATGTGGAGGATAAAACATCATATAGATGTTTTTCTTTTGCTTCACTGGATGTGGGAAGCTGTTTGATACATCTTTGTGCAGTTTTCCAGATATGCCAAGTTCATGAGCTGCTGAGCGGTTCGTACTTGCATTATCAAATGTTAGTAACTCCACGTATGCACCATTATTCTCCAGCAAAGTAATAGCTATGATTATAAGCTTGCATAAAACGGTTGCAGGTGTAGCCCCTGATGCAGCAAATGTGCCAATTGTTTGAATCCACCCAGATAAAATAGGTCAAAATAAAAATACTAGTGCATGGTCGAAATCTTTTTGTGCCAATTTGCTAGTGGTCAGATCTCCAAGTCCACATTCCCTAATAGTTTCAGATCATGTCTTCTAAATTTAACATGTTGTTGCAGCTTTATTTCATCAAACATTAACACTCCACATCTTTCTCTTTCAGGTAAATGCATAAGTTTTTCTTTCAGAAGAAGAAATAAATCATCTTGAAAGCCAAAGTTAGGACTCATGTGTTGCATATAAGTGTACAGTGTTGACAGTGCAGGCATTGGCATGTACTGATTCTCCCTTAAATATGTATATGCTTTTGGAGACTATTCTAAGCAGAACAATCAAGAATCCAGTCAGGGGCAAACATCTTCCATTGTTAGTTTTAAATTTTGAATTTAGAAGAATTTGCGTTAATGGGGTAGCAAAAGTGGGCACTTGATTTTATTATTTTTTTAAACTAAGTGAAGGGCGGGGAGAATGTTGAAACTACTTTCAACTCGATTCAAGGGTGGAAAAACATAAGAATTTGTTCATAATGTATTCTTCCATAAAATGGGGAATGCGATAGATAAATGGCAGAAGAATTTTTTTCTGTTTTTTTGTGTTCAGGGGTCACCGTCATGCAAACGTTGAATTAATTTTGCATGTCATCAGAATAATCAGATCAAGAGCATAACATTATTAGAAATCAGTGCTCAATATCAAGTGCCCATTCATTTTACATTAATGGTAGTGTTGTGGCACACAAAAATCAAATGTGGGAAAAGTAAACATAAGAATTTGTTCAAAATGTATACCCCATAAAATGCTGCAAAACGATTGATAAATGACAAAAGAATTTTTGGTACTCATCTGTTAATTCACCGCCACTAAAAGTATAGCATGTCAAAAACAACATAATCACGCATGTGATTTCCCAAATTTGGCATTTCCCAAATACAACATTTACCAAATATGTCATTTCGATAAATGAAATTTACTAAATATGGCATTTTCCATTCAAAACATTTACCAAATACGACATTTTCCATTCATGACATTTACCAAATATGGCATTTCGATAAATGAAATTCACCAAATATGGCATTTCGACAAATGAAATTCACGAAATATGGCATTATGATATTTACCAAATATGGCATTTTGATAAATGAAATTCACCAAATATGGCATTATGATATTTACCAAATATGGCATTTCGATAAATAAAATTTACCAGATATGGCATTTTCCATTCATGACATTTACCAAATATGGCATTTTGCATTCATGACATTTACCAAATATAACATTTTGCATACATGACATTAACCAAATATGGCATTTTGCATTCATGACATTTACCAAATATGGCATTTTCCATACATGACATTTACCAAATATGGCATTTCGATAAATGAAATTTACCAAATATGGCAGTTTCCATTCATTACATTTACCAAATATGGAATTTTTCATACATGACATTTACCAAATATGGCATTTCCCATTCATAACATTTACAAAATATGGCATTTCGATAAATGAAATTTACCAAATATAGCATTTTCCATTCATGGTCGACATTTTCTAAATGTGTGTGATATGTGGCTTTTGACATGCCATACTTTTTATTTTTATCAGTCAACATGAATGATTATGATGTTTTTGACATGCCATACTTTCAGTGGCGGTTAACAGACAAGAACCGAATTTTGTTACGTTTTTCAGGTATTTTTAAACTATGTCTTTTCGCCCTTGAACCGAGCGGAAAGTAGTTTAATCATTCTTTTTTTTTGTATCAGAAGTCACCATAATGCAAACGTTGAATAGTTATTTTTTATCGTTAATTCCAGTAAACATAAAATGTGCCTTCCCGCTCTTGAATCAAGCTGAAACTAGTTTCAGCATTCTTCTCGCCCTCCACTTACAATAAAAAAACGGAAAAATCAAGTGCCCACTTTTGCTACCCCACATCCTGTCTGTCAGGTATTTTAATCTTTCCAACAAGGTTTTCCACTCTGCCCATTCTATTTTCCTTCAGTTGTTTTTTCAGATTAGCATTCTTTGTTTTTAAAGCTTTCACTTTGGCACTACATCTCCACCACCTTTCCATGCATTTTATATTTGCTGATAAATTTGATGCTTGGCTACTTGGCCTTGGTGTTGGCAAGTTTCTTTCAGTGCCCATAGTCTTCTTTAAGGGGCTTCTCCACTGAATTGAACATTGAACATTGAACATAAAACATGCAAACATAAAACATGCAAACATTCAAGACAAACCCGAAACATAGTATTCTTGAACATGTTCAAGAATACTGACGTGTCTCCATCAAAATGTTACAAAAATTATTCAACAAACGCGTCCAGTAACGGCGCTTTTACCAAGGCTGTGTATGTGTGCCACGTGATCAGCCGCCATTTTCAAAAAGTGGTATTTTACCACGTGAGACAACCGGACAATTGAGTTGTGATTGCATGAAATCCACGTGAATTCGTAAGTCTATTTTTAATATATATATATTTAATAATATTGGTATATGGATGATACAGTGATATCATCCTTGTTATTAAAACGTTATTAACGTCAATACAGAGCCACATTGGCTCTGTATTGACCAACGTGGTGAAATACCACGTTTTGTAAATGGCGGGTGATCACGTGGCTTGGCTGAGCATGCGCAGTAATTGTTGAACATTTTTCCCTTTGATCCCGACCGCCTCACGAGCGATCGGAAAAATGTTGTAGAACATGGTTTTTGAACATCCAAAAACGTCACAAGTTTGCTGAAACATCACGGTAGGCAAACATATTTGTCTCACTTTGTTTCAGCAAACCGTGTTGTAGAACATTTTTGTTCAATGTTCAATGCAGTGGATACTAGGCTTAAGAATAGCCACTAAAATAATTATTCAAAAAATCATTGAATATTATAGCTATATGCCAGCTATACCATATGGGGGTACCATAGCTGGTCAACAATATCATTTATTTTAAATGTACATATGTATATGTATATGACATTGACAACTTACAAGTTGCATTTTCATCTCCTTAAACTTCCACAGATGTATTTGGCAAACTACTGCCACTTAAGACTTTTTCTTGGGCATTTCCTTTCATGTGGTAAATTTGGAAAGATAGAGGATACAGCTCCAGCCTTAAGTTTTGGTCTACTTTGTTTTAATTGTTCTGTTTTACCATTAATGGTAACTTTGTCATGCCAAATGATGTCAGCAGACTTGAAATGTTTTTCACAAACCTTTGTGCTTTTTGAAAACTTGAAATTCTTTGTTTCTTCCCGTGGAATTTTTCGTTTCCATAACCCCAATAATGTGGGGTCTTTAGGCAACTGGAATTGTGATACCTTTTCAGAACACGTTTTGTATCCAGATTTGCAGCCTGGTATGCAACAAACAGGCATTTTTGATCACCTCTACAAATTCACCGTTAAGAAAATACCTCAGTTATTATATTTAAACAATGATATGATGAAAAGTTTGGCAAGTCTGTATTGTGGCTTTGTAAAGAATACGATCCCTTGATGAGTGCAGCGCCACCAGTGAGAAGATTAGTCCCTACTTTGCTCTCCCCATTGAAAAACGAGGGAAGACCAGTCAGTCTATATAGATCATGATAGGGGGCTATGATATAGCTAAACAAGAAATTGTTCATCCAAACGCTTTGTCGCCACATTTATAATCTAATGAACACCAAAAGTGCGAATAAATTTCAATAATTTTCGTAGATAGGCATCGTCTGTATTTTGTGATTGTCTTTCTGCAAGTGTTTATGAGCCACCGTAGTATCACCTTCAAATTCGTCACTTCCGCTTTCCTTCAGCTTTTGTTCTTCGAGCGTTGCTTCGTCGTACTTTGTGTAGTTTATTTCTCTAAACACGATGTCAAAACGGCACCGATTGGATGTTGGAGATGCTATTCCATCGACTAAAAGACGGTAAGGTCTACTTAGAAGAAAATTCTATGCAGATTGATCTTATAGTTTCTTTTTAAATGTTCAAAAGGTGACTCGTGGTTAAGCCTACTTTGGTCGTCATGGATGGGTTGTAAAAAGCCGGGATGTTTTATGGTTTTTTATGCTTCAAGCACGTGTTATATCGAGCATTAACTTAATGAGCTACTGAAATTGTTTAAACCAAAGATATATTCTGGAGTTAATGAGATGGCGAAGATTCACAATACGAGTTGTCTATGGTCTAGCTTCCTTGATAAATATTTGAAAGTCGTTTCACGGTGCGACAGAAACCCGCCTGTACTCGAGGGACAATAAGTTTATTCATAAACGCGTTAATTATTTTTAAAATGTCTTGCATAGAATTCATGGACAAATCTTGAATAGCTCTGTTATGTATGCTAACAACCCAATTGATTGTTCTGCCACAAAACAAAGCTATTGAACTTAACGCAAAGCTATTCAACTACTCAATACCCTACAGTCAGCAAACCTTGTGGTAAAGGGCTGTACCCATTTGGGGGAAACTAGATGAGGATTACAAAAAAGATAAATGTTTTGATCCATGGATGACTTTACGTGTCTGGACCTCAGTGAGTCCAACTTTAGAGTGTCACAATTACGTTATCCTGAATTTAAACCATTTCTGTAGACTACTATGCTTTAATGCGACTAGAGCAAGAGCCGACTGCTGAACAAGTAAAACTAAACTATTTGAGGCACTTCTACTGTTTATTAGCCAATTTTTTTTTTTTTTTTTTTTTTTTGGATCTTCGATCTAAAGTTAGTACTTCAACCGTCACAACCCCCAAGGGGGGTCGAGGTAACATTGTTGTCGGTAAAACTGCCATTAAGATTGTGTTTTAAATTTGTTTGTAGTGACCGTGATCAAGAATATGATCGTTCAGATCGAGACAGAGACAGAGATAGGGATGGCTACAAAGATAGATCCAGCAGTAACATCAGCAATTCAGCTCCACTGACACTTCTGCCCAGAACACCTTCCCAGCTTAATCCATTTAATGGATTGCCACACACACCTAGGTATGTTTTTTTTATTGGTTGTACTTTTTTACAATCAATGATGAAATCCATCATTTAATAATGTCGTGAACTTATCTTAAAATCGCTTCATGCTGTACGAAATTCAGATATGGCGAGCTGTACCGTAAACGTATTGGCCTCCCAGTCTGGGAATACCGTGAAAAGTTTTTGGAAATAACGGCCAAGAGTCAAATAATGGTGCTGGTAGGTGAAACCGGATCTGGAAAAACCACCCAAATCCCACAGTGGTGCGTGGAGTATGTCCGAGCAAGAGGAAAGAGGGGAGTTGCCTGTACCCAGCCCAGGAGGGTGGCAGCCATGAGTGTGGCACAGCGAGTGTCAGAAGAAATGGATGTTCAACTGGGCCAGGAAGTCGGTTACAGCATTCGTTTCGAAGATTGCTCGTCGTCCAAAACCATTCTAAAGTAATTATTTTTTTCTTTTGCTGTTTTATCATTTCCCATCACAGAAGGTTTCAAATAAATAAGCCATTTTGTTTCCAAAATCTGTGATAATGATTCAGAAACACAAACCAATATTATATTACTTGATTTGCAGATACATGACTGACGGTATGTTATTGAGGGAGGCCATGAGCGACCCGCTTCTGGAAGCATATGGCGTGGTTCTGTTGGATGAGGCCCACGAGCGGACACTGGCCACAGATATTCTCATGGGTGTTTTGAAGGAAATCACTCGTCAACGCTCGGATCTAAAGATCGTCATTATGAGTGCCACACTCGACGCTGGCAAATTTCAAGTATGTATCGCCCCAAGTGCTGTCTGTTGCAAAATATCGTGATATTAAAAGTTTCGAATCTTTTTAGAATTACTTTGACAATGCCCCCCTGATGAACGTTCCCGGTAGAACCCACCCAGTGGAGATATTCTACACTCCGGAACCAGAGCGAGATTATCTGGAGGCAGCCATTCGAACTGTGATCCAGATTCACATGTGCGAGGAAGCTGCAGGAGACATTCTCGTTTTTCTTACTGGGCAAGAGGTGAGTTGAAATCCCAAGTTACCAATAAGTCACCTTTTTTATTGTTAAAATTATCATTAAGGAATGCATAAATTGATAAATGGGTAGAAGTAGAATTAGTTCATGGAGATCAAATTGGTAACTTTTCATGTTTTTTTTTTTTTTTTTTTTTAAAAAAAGGAAATCGAGGAGGCTTGTAAAAGGTTGAAAAGAGAAATTGACAACCTGGGGCCGGATGTTGGCGAGCTGAAGTGCATCCCCCTCTATTCGTCACTTCCACCAAATCTTCAGCAGCGAATTTTCGAAGCTCCTCCCTTGGTGAAAGCAAACGGAGCAATTGGCCGTAAGGTTGTGGTGTCCACCAACATTGCGGAAACGTCCCTCACAATCGATGGAGTGGTTTTCGTGATCGATCCCGGATTTTCCAAGCAGAAGGTACGTTGAACGAACCCTATCTTTATGTTTCACACAGGCTCTGGAGAATCTTTTGCGATACAACAAACTTGGTTCATCTTACCAAAAAAATTTTCGACTGGTGGTTGCTTACCATTCTTGTCCATTTTCTCGTTCAGGTCTACAATCCTCGCATCCGTGTTGAATCTCTGCTCGTCTCGCCAATCAGCAAGGCCAGCGCCCAGCAGCGGGCAGGTCGAGCTGGGCGTACTCGCCCTGGAAAATGTTTTCGACTTTATACGGAGAAGGCCTACAAACAAGAGATGCAGGACAACACATACCCGGAGATCTTGCGTTCTAATCTTGGTTCAGTGGTGCTCCAGCTGAAGAAGCTGGGTATCGACGATCTTGTCCATTTCGACTTTATGGACCCACCAGGTAGGCCCCTGTTTTCATCTGCCAACCAAACTGGGTTGCCTTTACCCAAATCATATTCTATGCTAGCTTTTTTGAAACCCTGTGCAGATACGCCAGTCGATCAGGGTACGATAAAGCTTAAAGAATTTTAGCCTCGTGTTATCTAATTTTTGTGAAATCGATCGTTCGATTTTTCGAACCATTATTGGAGGCTACACAATCTGCCGCATTTCCTATTTTCGTGAATCAGTACTTCTTTTTTAAATTCAAATTTCAACCAATGTTAACACTTGTTTCAGCTCCCGAGACGTTGATGCGTGCCTTGGAGCTGCTTAACTACCTCGGTGCTCTGGACGACGATGGCAACCTTTCCGAGCTTGGGTCCATCATGGCAGAATTCCCGCTGGACCCCCAACTAGCTAAGATGCTCATCGCCAGTTGCGACTACAACTGCTCGAACGAGATCCTCTCCATCACGGCCATGCTGTCAGGTAATGCATGCTGGGTTGTGCGACCCTTTCCTCATGTTGTTTTTTTTGTCCCATGCCCCCACTCCCTTATGCCGCTACCTTGGCCAAATGGCCAGTCATAAAAGTTACTTCACTGTGATGGGTCAGCATTCGGTTTTTCTCGTTGGTATATGTCAAACTGGATAGTATGAAATATTTTGACTACAAATTAGTAGTTTTGTCATGAACAAAAATTCATAAACGCAGATTTTGTTGAAATGGAGTAAGCGTTTGCTTTTCTGCAGTTTATTGAAATTCAGAAATTCCATTGTTCTGCGAACCCTAACAGGACAAATGGATGCACCCGTATTTAATGAAACGTTGCTGATCTTTCCCAGGAGGAGTGTTGACATGTGCCATGTTTTCAGGGTTCCCGCTCATTTGTGGAAATTTTCCAGGAAAATCAAAATCTTTTCAATGACACTGGGAACCCTGGTTCACAAAATTGCAATTCTTTCCCCAGTTCCATGCATGTCGCCGCGGTTCAGCGTAAACGAATGGCGTCGTTGCTAGGGTTTGCTTTTGGCCCCCTAGTGGCGACCCCATTGTTGTTGACTAGTGCGTTGCTCACTCCCTAGCGCTTGGTTATTAAACTTGGTGGACGTGGGCCCATGTGGTCCCCACCCGACACTGTTTAGTCCCACAGTGTTTCATACGACCAAACGAGGCGAAGAAGGCATCCGATGAGGCCAAGATGAGGTTTGCGCACATCGACGGTGACCACCTGACACTGCTCAACGTTTACCACGCCTTCAAGCAGAGTGAGTAGCCTGTAGTCCTTTCATCCGGACACTACCATGCCGGAGTGTAGCCATTGTTACATTTGAAGCGAGCTAAGTTGTTAACTTCGATATACTTGCATTTTTAGATCACGAAGACCCCCAGTGGTGTTACGACAACTTCGTCAATTACAGATCTCTGAAGAGCGCTGACAATGTAAGGCAGCAGCTTTCTCGCATCATGGATCGCTTCAACCTCAGGAGGACAAGCACAGATTTTACCAGCCGTGACTATTACCTAAACATAAGGAAGGTGTTGGTTGCTGGATTCTTCATGCAAGTAAGTGAAATAATGTGATTCTTTCGTATTTGAGTTTTAGAGAAAGACTGTCGGCACTTGTTTACTTTTCGGGACCAGGGGCCGGAGGGATATTTTTTTTTCTCTAATTAATCAATTAGTCCAATTAGTGTTTTGTTACGAAACTTTCTTCCCGCCTTTTTTTTAATTAACCATATAGGGTACTATGAAGTTATCTGGCCTCAATTTTAACTGCTAATTGTTTTCGATTTAATGACCTCCAATTTGAAAATTTACAATTGAGGCGCATAATACAATGTAAATTAAAAAAGTACGGCATGTCAAAAGCCACATAATCACACACATTTAGGAAATGTCATGTTTGCAAAATGCCATATTTGCTAAATATCATGAATGGAAAATGCCATATTTGG
>JAQGBW010006241.1:0-10873 GCA_034698625.1 Julus scanicus
CTTTTCATAATGGGGGAGGGGAGGGGGGGGGGGGGGGAATAAAATCGACTAACGATAAAATATTTTGGGGTAATGGTTAAAAAAGTTCCCCGATTGCTGATCTAACACAATTACTAATGACCACCATGTAGGCAATTTAATCTGGATCATTGAGAAAATTGTAGAAGAAGTAATTTTGAAATAGAGCAATCATAGAAAAGCAAAAGTTTTTTAATATGCAAAGGCCCGGGAACTAAGGAAACGATTTCAAAACTTGGAAGCTTAATTTAGAGTTTGGAGATGAAAAGGAGGCAATTATGGGATTGGCCTAATTTTACAATTCAGTCAGGTGTTCCAATACAAGTTATGTGGTGAAGCGTTCAACTATTATATGCGTAGCACTTTGACTTCGCTGTTATATAGTGTTGATTGTTGACATAAAATTTGGATAGATTTAGGAAGTATATTTTCACTATAAAGTTCATTTTGCCCGCATTATGTTGAACAGCTTAATTTTAGGTTTCCCAGAAGGTTAATTTTCATTTTACTTACATTAGGTCACTGCAAATCATTGCATATTCTATTCTTAACAATTTTTTTTTTTTTTTTTTTTTTTTTAACGGTCTATTTTTACGTGAGGAAATAGAGTTTCTAACCGGCGCTTCAACTAGGCTCGATTGTAGAATCTGCTCTTTTATTTAGTTATCAAAAACTTCATTTGTGAATTGATTCTAATTTGGAAAAGTATAATTATATATTCAGCGACTTTTGTAATGCACAATTATAAAATAAAGATTATACATGAATATTACAAATTAAAGGAGTTTTATAAATTTGTTATACATATATTTAAATTTTTATTAATTAAATGTATGGTTATTTTCTAATAATTGGAAAAGGATTAAAAAATATAATGGCATTTGGTCTGTAAAAATTAAAGGAATTAAAGTGCTTTGAAATTCTTGAAACATGCTTGAATTTATTCTAGGAAATTAACTTGACATTCTGTTGACACTGTGTTAGTTAATTATGATACACCATAATTCAAGCATAGGGCTCCAAAACTTTGAACTTATACAGTGGTGCTCCTTGATCCCCCTCCCCCAAACTATGACGCAGAATTCCACCCTTGATAATTTGGAGGGGGAGGTTGTATGATACTTTCCCTAAATAAACTACATATTTATGCATTTTACTTTAGTTTCAGTTATATTACCATGTTTTGTTTCTGAATACATATAATTTTTATAACGCCAAATATGACAACCTGCCGAATGAGGGCTACTTCTTTCATACAAATTCCACTATCATTATAATCATCACAATAACAGGTTAAAGGTTACGTACATTTATCCTAGAATACAAACTGTAATATTCAAACAGTAGTGACGAAAATGTAGGGGTACCCAAACTTCCATCACTAAAAGACATCATTTACAAATGTGCCCCAAATCTCTTCGTTGCCCTGGAAACCAAGGAAGCTGAGTGCGACCCATCTTCGCGTCCCTCACCAAAAATTTAAATACAAGATATAAAGGCCGGTTAAATTTCCCCAAATACAGGAATTTAAAAAATGAATTACAATTTTGTATTTAAATTAAAAATTATCGTATTGGAAAAGATATTTTGAAAAAAGAATTTTGTTGTTGTTCACCAGGTGGCGCAACTGTAGAAGAGCTAATTTTTCAGTCTGATTTGGACGTTGTGAGGAGGCAGACGCAGTATCATTCTGGTTTCGATCGCGTCAGGGGCCGCAAGAAGGATAACTGGTGCGAGGCAGGCAGGACACCACCCCGAAGCATTATCCTTGGGAGGGTAGTTAGGCAGACGAAAAATATTTTAGTGCGTCTTGGATTAGATTATCAAAACGGAAAGCTACGTGAAGTACGAGACTAGGTCGGCGACTTATTCGCAGCCTACAATCACGATGATGGCCGAAACGCAGCTTACGAACAGTTACGTCAATAATGGCGATCCGAATAACTACATGGAGCAGGAGGAGGAGTGGGAACGAGAGGGACTGCTCGACCCGGCCTGGGAAAAGCAGCAGAGAAAGGTAAACAAAGAGAAGTCTTTTATTTTTCTACTTTCTGCTTTGGCAACTCTTCGGTAATAGCGACACCAGAATTTAGGCCTAACCGTCTGGCGGTTCACCCATGGCGTCCTATATATACAATGGAAGTTCGAAATTTCGAAACCTTATCGCCGGCTACTTCTTTTTTTTGTAATCGTTTTCATGCCATATTCGTCCCGTTGAGTTCGTCGCTCGCGGGAGGCCATTCAAACCTAACTGCCAAAAGTGCGTTTTTATTTACCTCTTCCACGTATTGAAACACCACACCAAAATCAGACGTGGATTTTTGTGCCGCACCAAGTCTATTTGTGACGTTTGTGCCTTCTACCCCCATCTGTTTTGCTAGCGATGCGTGTTTATGTTACACGAGGCCTGCTGCCGAGCCAAATTTAGTCAAAAAGGAAATGATAAACACTGGCTCTTGTAGTCTTTCAGACGTAGACAATTTGTCACTCATTGCTCTGCCTGCCTGGATGGCGGAGATCTCAGACCCTCTAGTAATACCCGGGCGAGGGTATCTCAATTTCCGATGGGTCGATGGCAACAGGTCCGTTGCCAGATTACAGATTTTGGGTCCATCTATAAAGTTTCCAGAGGAGCAAAGATGAGGCAGATGTAACAGAGAATGTCATCCTAGAACTTGGTGGTTTAGTGACTCTGATGAACAACTGGCAATCCAACTATACCTAAATTATTTTCCTTAATTTTTCTGACTTGCAAATAGTCAATATTTAATCACTTAAAGTAAGATATGTCTTTGGGCACCTATTAACTTAAGTACCAAAACGTCATCTGCCAGTAGCCATATGGGCTTGTTACGTTAACAATGTGATGTCCAAATTGCGTTTACAAAAACAGTTTCTACCAAGGGAATTCCCAGAATTTCTTCAGCAACACTTCTAGAAGTTTCTAATGATAGTCGAGACCAGGGTGAAATCCAAAAGTGCAATAATTTACATTTATTTCAGTTTTTTGTTGTTACTTTCCCTCTGATTCTTTGGGGGAGAAATTGCGAAATATGCCATGGTTGATTTCTGAAATATGTCCAATTTCGTTTAAAATTCCTAAATGTTTACAGTATACTTACTGTACTTTAGCATCCCATCAAGGGAACAATGCTTGTAGCCCTAAATTATGTCCTCAATAATGTGATGACTATGCTAAAAACCAACCGACGAAAACTGATAAAACTTTGTTTATTGGGCAGAGAACGTGCTAATGTAAAACTTTATATTAAACATTGAAAAAAAATCTTCCATGAAAACGCCGCTCATTTTTCTCTTATCTAATGTGGAATTGAGAAATAAATTATTTTGAAAATAATTATGCCCTCTGTTAAATTTGTAATTATTGTGTTCCCAAAATAAAGTTCAGGTTGCATATTGATTTTACTGAAAATGTCATAATGTTGTGCAAAGAAAAACCCTGATAGGTAGTATGGTTATGAAATTCGCTTCTTTAATAAACAGAGTTCATTGAGTAAATTAAAGCATATAGAATACATATGTAGATGTGTTTCTGGTAAAATGTATCCCAAATTGAATTGTTATTGTTTAAAAGGTCAGTCAATAATCTATCTTTCGAATTGATCTAATTTCACAGTATCGTCCGTTAACCTATGTTCAAACTGAGTGGGGTCGGCCTGCTTGTTACTGTTTGCTTCTCACATTTGAGAGGCTGAATTTCCCCCTAAATCCCTGACAGCTGTTCTCACACGCTGAAATGAATCTTTTTTAAAATGGGTCGTTTTCTACTTTGGCAAGCATGGCGGACCTGAAGAGCTTCCGTTCTTCCCCCCCACCCTCTCCTAACCCGGACTCATTGGCGAATTCGAAAACGTTTACTGCAAATGCCACCAATTTGCAATTTGGGGCCATTCAAAAATTATGTCACACCTAGGGGGGTGGGTGGGTTGTTTGTTTTTTGTGACAATTGTGTCTAAGGGATGGGGGAATTGTGACTAAGGGGTGGGGAATTGTTTAAAAAGAGGCAAAAAAGTGTGACATAATTTATGGATCACCCCTTTGCGGAATTCCTTCGAAAATGTCAATGATGTACATTTTTATTATTCACCTGGCTGGACTTAGATGAGTATTCAGGGTCATCCATAATTTGTATGTCAGGGGTGGAGGCACGGTGCTTCAACACTTCCTGGTAAACATATCGCTTGTTTATGCCCGAATGCACAAGACCCAAATTCAGTGAAGGGTTGAGTGCACACAAATTTGCAAACTTTTACGAAATGTGATGTCCAGTGCAGCAACCAAAACAGTTGTTCGGAATTAAACACTTTTGCGATTTAGTATTCGAGAATCTAGCAATGGGTTTCTGTTTCGCATTTTAGAGGTTAAACAAGGTTTTAAATGATAATTTTATTGTAATATAATCATTTCAACATGGCTCAATAATGCCTTGTGCAACTGCTCGTATCTGGAAAATCAACTTGTTGTATATTATAATATTTTAGGATCAGTCGAACTGGCTGGTTGATAGTTTTGGTCAGACAAAATCATGTGAAACAACCAGCTGGTGTATCATCTTTTTTTTTATCTCGTTTTCGATTCCTGATTATGATTGACCTGTTATGTCACTGTTGCTGCCATTAACATAAACTATTATTCATTTTATGAATTTTGATGTTTCATAATAAAATTCCAACTTGTTATTAGCCAGTTTAATACAGTAATTTGTTAATTTATCTAGTTCACCGTGGAAATTGCAAATAATAACTAGATGAACTGATGTTTTCTTCCTGTATAAAGTGTATATCATTGACCTTTGGAAGAGCAGAGTCAGACGGATGCCCATTTGCACATTTCATGTCTTGGCTGGTTTTTTACTTTTGGTGTCGTCCAGCCTTGAGTCATCGAAAAGCTCAGATAATTACCTCTCCTATATTGGTCAAGGGTGGGGGGAAATTCTTGAAATATCCGTCTTTGACAATGGTGCTTGACGCACTTGCCAAGCTTGTTAACAGGAACTAAATTTCGGTGGAATGTAGCTTTTCACCTGTGGGAGAATTTCTCACTCATTTCCTGAAATTTCATCAATTTAAAAACGTCATCCTTACTCCTGGAATATGCATTCTATAACCCAGAAAAGCAAAATATTCCGATGAGTACATGTAACGGCTTACAAAAACGTTTCAAAAACGGCATTGCTACGTTAATAACAGTTTTTTCTTGTTAGTGAAAGCACAAACTTGACATTTTTTTCGAAGAATAAACACCGTAATAAAAATGTGGATTAAAAAATGCTTCAAAAATTTATATTAAGTAAAACAATGAGTTTCTCTGTAAAATCATAATCTGTTTAATTTTTTATATTAGATGAAAGTTGTAAATATAATTTTCGGACACCCTGTATTTTAGTCCGTATGTAACGTTTCACCTGTGGGAGAATTTCTCACTCATTTCCTGAAATTTCATCAATTTAAAAACGTCATCCTTACTCCTGGAATCTGCATTCTAACCCAGAGAAGCAAAATATTCCGATGAGTACATGTAACGGAAGTGTAACGGCTTACGGCTGTGAAGTCGATTACGAGTCGGCTAACGGCTTACAAAAACGTTTCATAAACGGCATTGCTACGTTAATAACATTTTTTTCTTGTTAGTAAAAGTACAAACTTGACGTTTTTTTCGAAGAATAAACACCGTAATAAAAATGTAGTTTAGAAAATGCTTCAAAAATTTATATTAAGTAAAACAATGAGTTTCTCTGTAAAATCACAATCTGTTTGATTTTTATATTAGATGAAAGTTGTAAATATAATTTTCGGACTCCCTGTATTTTAGTCCACCTCCTCGACACGCAGTATGTAACTTTTATTTGAATCATGTAAAAAGTAACTCATTTTTGTGATAACATGTTGCCTATAAAGTGCAATGTTTTCTATGTGTTTCTGAAAAGCTTACATGCGAATTCCAACCAAAACTTTCCTGAAAAATTTCACTGAAAAGTTGTTGACATGTCTCGTGTGTCATATATTAACATGACAAAGCAAAGGGTTTCTCTTCGTTTCATTCCCTCTTGAAATGAGGAAATAAACCACCCTCTGGATTATCTCGCAATGTAATGGAGGGTTTTTAAGTTGGCGATTGAATGTATTTCATTTGAGCGATATATATCAGCAACCCAGTTTTTATACTAGGTCAGGCTAATAAATATGTTGGTTGCCATCGCCTTCAGGAAGCCACGTGTTTTGGTTATGTCATGCCATAGTCTGCATGCTCTGGATGATACGCTTGTTGCACAGGTGATGCAAGATCGTTAGGGTTAATCAAGGCATAGTAATATGGATGACAAGGGGGGCAAATTTTTGGAATGCCGAATGAGGGCTGGTCTAAGAAATGGTATTCCTTTCATACTGTATGCCTCCTTGTTTTTTCATGGGTTGACTTTGGCTTCGTCTGACTGAATGTCCTGTTTCAAATACTTGTAACATGTTGTCAACTTGTCATCAGTGGTCAAGCGTTAATTGCCGCCTGAAGCATGGTGACTGGCCGTTTAAGAATGAAATGATGGAAATACACGGTTTCGGGCAACTGGTTTAAAATATTTAGAACGATTGTCATCACTGTGGTTTTGACAACAGTAAATGTGGTCAACCAGATGAGTATTTTTGGATCTGAATAGCTGTCATCAGTGTAACTGGAATGATTCGTTGATTGCTGTCGACATTACTTTGAGGTTATTTGTGCTGATGTGGCTACTCTGCAGATTTAATATTTGGAATGACAAGTTTGGCAGAAAAAGGAATAAAACATGTTAAGTTTTCACCCTATTTTAGATTTCAGCCAATTTGTATATTCTAATGTACAAGTTCTCCTTATTAAATTGTCCTTGTTTATTAAGGGAATTTGTCCTTACCATTTGATAAAAAGCAACAGAGTAACAGTGGCTTTTATAAAACATTGATTTACTTTTTAAGTTGCAGTTATTTGCTTTTTCATCACCTTAAGTTAACTTTTGAGATTATTTTGTGTGGCGATATTCATTACTGGAGATACGGTGGCTAAGTCTATTATGCCGTTTTAGTTGTTGGAAACAATAACACATTTTGTGCCTGGTAAGTGCCAGGCTCAATGAAGTTGCTTCGAATTAAAACATGTTTCAAACGGTTAATTGATTAGTTTTGTTTCCAATTTAATGAGCATTTAGAACCAAATTTACCAATGGTATTGTGTTATCTTTTGAATAAATTATCTTGATCGGGTCATTTTTTGCACATTGGTATGTTTTGCCATTGTTTTTGTTTCACTCGGCATAGTCAACAACAACAATTCTATAGGGTTAGTGATCAAGTTCATTTCCATACAGGACTTTTAAACGAGAGTTCAGTGTGCTGAAGTCCCATAACGAAGGTAGGGCAGTGGGGGAACCAGGAGTCAAGTGTTCTGATAATGATGATAATAAGAGACCATGTGTCACATTATTGATGTTAACAATTTTTCTAAGTGCGAGGCGTGTATGCACATTACATTACCGTATTTGCAAACCACTCAGCACTATTTTTCAGGTTTGCTTTTAGTTGGAGTCCTCCAGTAAATATGAAACTTCAATTTTCAAGTTGTCTAAGGTTTAAACTTTAATTTGTGCAAATTTAAAGTCTGCAATTAAACAACGTCTAGAAGGTTTTTCAGGGGTTTGGATAACACTTACCGTATTTCATCGATTGTAAGACGCACTAATTTAATTTCAGTACCACCAACAACAAAAAATCTTCGATTCTAAAAGAAAACATAAATTTATCAGAATATCTTTTACAATTTATATTTACATATATTTTTCAATCATACACACTCAATGTTAACAATGTAAACATGAGGAACGAAATTTTCAGGTAGAATATTTAGATAATTATACGAAAAATATTTTGCTGAAATAATGTGGATAATAGTGTACTTCAATAACGATTAATGTCAGTTTGGGTTTGGAATTTAAGCAGAACATGCTTTGTCCACTCTCAAATTGAACAAAAATTGTCTGCAATATATTCATTATTAACAGGCCTGAACACTAAGGGAACATAGTATTTAGGCATTACACGTTCTTTTACCATATTCAATTAGTTGACTATAAAGTGAGAAGTTGAATTGAAATGACACCACTTTGGAATTTTCGTAGTTGGGTAAAAATGATTCACCAAATTGTCTAACAAATAAAATGTACTCGTAAGTTTTATCAGAACTATGCTTGGTTTATTGTTTAGTTTTTTAAAAGAAATTATTTTTTTTAGCATCCATGGTCCAACGTTTTGGTATAATGTAGTGCTGCAGAACTTTAAAAAAAATTGAAGAAAACCTGTCCATTCAAGGGTATTATACCATTGAACGCTCTTGATACTTGGTGATCCTCTTTGAGTGCCTTTTCTCACGTGTATGGCCAGATTTCAGAGGTAATAGGCTGGGATTAGTTAAGCGTGGGATCCTTAATCTCATTTCCTTCCTTCCAAGAACGAAATGTCTCTATATATTAAAGATTAGCTTCAGTTACAAATCCAGCCAAGCAATATATAAGCTAGTGTTATTATTGTCACGAAGAAAAACTCGTTATATACACCACATGATTGCATTAAAAAAAAGTTTACAGCAGGCAATTTTTTTTCACGTTTTCTTGAAAAGATATAGAATGATATGCGGTCC
The DNA here is from genome assembly GCA_034698625.1 of Julus scanicus. Classification (NCBI taxonomy): domain Eukaryota; kingdom Metazoa; phylum Arthropoda; class Diplopoda; order Julida; family Julidae; genus Julus; species Julus scanicus. Next base: position 8,701 of record JAQGBW010006241.1, read on the forward strand.
ATTGACGTGCTTTTGCCTTTAGTGTGATGAAAATGCAAGGGTGTGGTCCTCTCGTGCTCTCTTTGGATACCCTTTAGATTCTATCCTAACGCAATCATGCCAGTATTTTACATTGCAATTGTGCAGAACGACCTGGTTTTTTTATATGCACAGTGTGCCAGTAATTACATATTTGGATAGTGAGGCATTATCCGGAGTGAAATAGATGCCTAAAGTTGGGCGTTCTGGAGGGAAAACTTTCACTAACAATGTTGGTTTTCATCGTAAATTTTGCCAACCCAAATTTCTGGCGGTTGATCTGATATCCTCGACTAAAGATCCTCCTGTTTGTTGCTGAATTGAGATTGAGACTAACTTTAGATTATCCCCTCGGTCGTATCACAAGTCACAACGCGATATGGTTGTTTTGGAATGTTTTTGGAATAGGGAGTCTTTTTGGGCAATTTTTAGCAAGGAGCTGAAGAGTACTATTGGACAACATGACTGCCGTTCTCAAAATAAGAGAAAGTGCTTTACACTTTGACCTATTGACCCGATTTGTACTATCCTAGCAAAGTTTTGAAGACGAATTTATTATAGAAAATACAAGAGTACATTTAGGGAAGTTTGGAATGGAATGTGGCTAACACTGCAGTTCTTCTACTTGTTTCATACTGTATGTGGCAGACTGGCAGTTGTGGAAAAATTGCAAATTGGGAAATTGGTAGAAAATATCGCTATAAATTTCATAACTGGTATACGTGTATATTCAAAGGATTGATTCTGCATGGATGGCAAAAGGTAGTCCAACACAATATCTGGCTAAAATATTGAAAAATTTCTCAAAATATAGAAGATTTTAAATTCAATAACATGGGATGTCTTATAGTACATTTGCTATCTTCCATGTACATTGTATTCGATTTTCTAATTTAATGAGACCTGTTACATGCACTTATAACTAATAATTACATGTAGCAAGATTCTAATATGTATTTGTTTCTGCAGGATAAAGTGTTAAAATTTGTTTTAACATTTCTTGCATTTGCAAACCAGATGTGACATTTCAAAGTCACTGATGTGCAACTTTTTAAGTAATTGGTGAAGATTGCAATTGTAAATTATGAACTGTTAGCACTTTGGCGTCTTTTTCAACTGCAGGGTTGATTCGGGTTAAGCAATGCTCTCGATTTAATTAACTGTAATAAAACTCACGTTATGCACTAATTGACGGTGAATTAATTATTCAGTTATTTTGTTCAACTTTGGTAAGGTAGACAGAAATCCTATTATTCCAACTTGTAATATTATCCAAACCTGCTTTGCTAAATAGGTTCCTGTCATTTCCATATTTTGGCTACGGGTCTTTTTATACACGTTATTGAGATTTAAAAATGTCGACTATCTCCAAAAATACATCAAATGCATAAATTTAACTGCAGTTATCTGTTTTTTACTTTTAAAATTTTAAACAAAAATTTTGTTTTGCACATTAATGTTGTGATGAACAGCGAGATTTTGAAATGACAACCCAGTTATTATTAGCATTAATGGTTTATTTAATGGCATTAATCAACAACATGTCAAAATTTCAAAGATGGCATCAAAAAACTTGATAGTTTAGAATACTGATTTTAAAATAGTATTTCCATTACGTTTGGCCAAAAAGTTCTAATAAATTCATGCAGAAATTTGGCATGGATAACCGCTTTTAAGATTACGAGACTTGTTAGTGTTACAGTTGACATCGTTAGGATGTCGATCTTCAGGCGACCTGCTTTTCGATATACTGCACTTTTTCATTCAAGAATTTATGACTTTTGGTGGTTGGCCAGAATCCCTCTGGCGACTATTTAAGCGGTTGGCAACTTGGGATAGCGTACGGGTTTTATGGAAAACGTGTGTTGGTTGTCATCTCATCTAGATGTTATAGGCTTCAGTTACTCATTATTATGGCGTCTTTGAAACCGCACCCAAAAAACACTAAATTCAACTGCAAGTTGCACCTCTGGGAGGTGTATTTACGCAAGTTGAGTTATATAAACAGAGGCAATAAACTCAGTTTATTCACTCTTTCAAACTGCCCCTTGTGTTCGATTTTTGTAGACACCTTTGCAGTCATTGGGCGCGTTTTGGGACACCTCCCGGTAAGTGATCGGTTTGTAGGTGGATTATCTCCCGGGAAGAATGGCTG
>JAQGBW010006242.1:0-10873 GCA_034698625.1 Julus scanicus
CCTGGCGTTGGTGTTTAGCCCTCGTGTTGCAGAAATAGGCCAACGTTAAAAATCAACAAACAAACAAACAAACATGGCTGTGTATATACATATTATCCACACATGGTCATGTATGCCCTTCGAATGCCAAATATGGCCCATATATACATGGCCCATCAATAGTTAAATATGGACCATACATGGCTATATATGGATCATCAATGGCTACATAGGGCCCATCAAAGGAAAATATGGCCCATCAAGGGCTAAATATGGCCCATATATGTCCTCAGTTGTTCCCCAGAAGTTTACAATGAAAAAAATTATAAATAATCTTAACATCGTTTTTTTATTGTTTAGTGTTCAGTGAGCAGAAAATTGTATAACAGCACTTGTCTTCTTAAAGGGAATATAGTTTCATATTTCTTAAAATTTCTGCCAAATTTTCCTCAATTTCTGATATCCCGCACCGATATGTTATAAAGGGTGGACATTTTCTCCTTACGTATCTGGATTTGTTTTTGGTTATATTACTTCTCCAACAATTTCATTGAAATTTTATAAAATAGACATCATGTGGACAGGAAGTAGAGGAAAAAAGGCAATTTTTGAAAGAATTTCGGGGTTATAAATTTTGAATGGCCCCCTCAACTTGTTCCTAAGATTTTCCACGCACCTTTAAGCATTTGTTAAAAATTGAAGCTATATAACATGTTTTAATACAAGTTTATTTTATGATCATCTGGGAATCTCTTTGAATCTCTAAAGGAAAAGTTGGTGCAAATTCATTAAATTTGCATATGGTTTCAACAAGGGAGGAGTTACTTCAACGAACATGTTTTTTTCGTGTGTTAAATCGCGTGCCCAAAGACATAAGAAGCCCCACGGTTAAGGGATCAGCTTTCCATAGAATCAACTGTATAAACAATTTAAGGGAGTTGGGATTTCTGTCTTCGAGGTTCATCAACATTGCATCAACGTTGATAGAATGTATCTCTATCAAATGTGCCCCACATTCATTGTTAGTCATCTTTGTTAGGGTGGGCGTTGTTCTTTGTCTCTGTCATGTGCAAGTCTGATGAAGCCCTAGAGTAAAGGTCCTCAATATTTGATGTCAAATGCAAATATTCATTCTGCAAAACACAAGAGCCCGAGTTTTTTATCCCCCTTAAGATATTTTCCTTGAGATGTCAAATAATAACAATAGGACTATTCTGTTGTGTACACACCAGTCTTAAATATACCTCGGTCCTAATTGAAAATTCTCCATCTGCTGGGGACCAATGGTGAAGAAGGGATATGAAAAAAGATGCAAAAATATTTACATTGCGAATTTATGTTTGTTTTGTTTGTGTTTTTTTTTTTGCTTCAACTTTCCCATAGAGTAATAGAAACGTTAACTAGGATGGGATTTTCGAAATTTATTATTATCGATAGAGGGGCTCAGAGCCTCTTGGAATGATACTCGCCAAGCAAATACTTGAATTGCAATAGTACAAACTTTTAAAGGTACTCCTGTTTTGATAATTAAACATAAACTAACTTTATCGCTTTATCAACATTACCCGGAAGGAAATACAAAACAAATTTAGGACGTGTATGAGAATTTGTCTGAATTTGATAGTTAACATAATATACGGACACTTTTATGTATATATTTTCCAGGCTTAAGCCATGTATGGTCATATTCTCTGATCTTTGGTCATACCCATCTTATATATGGATCATGATCATCACTGAAAGCAAATTATGCGTTATACATATACACATGACTAAGTATGGACCATTCTTTGCCCATCAGCGGCTATTTAAGGCACATATACATACGTATATGGACAGCCTAAAATGGATTTTAAATTATTTAAATATGGAAGGTATGAAGACATTATAGAACGGAATTTGTTTGCCGATGTATATGCACTATTGCATTAACCGCAACCGAAAAATATCTTGTGACATTTCAAACTAAGATACCTCCAGAACTAATTCAGGTAGAATAGCAAAATAAGTGCGGCGTTTTAGCGAATCTCTTTTACTGCCAATCGATTGGACAAACCTGGTCTCCTCCACAATGATGCACTGGTTTCATCGAATCAAGCTCCACAACTGTTTATGTATATAGAAATGTATAAGAATATATCCTTAGCTGTATATAGCGTGCCTCCTAAGTATATTTTATAAGATTATTCAGATTATAAAACAAAAATGTCTAATCGATTCGGTTAGCTCTATTCGTATATACATTCTGCAATGTATAAGCTGCACGCGCGTTCTGTCTTTCCTCACGTGCGTTCTGTCTTTCCTCACGTGCGTTCTTTCTTTCCCCACGCGCGTTCTATCTTCCTCCACGCGCGGTCTATCTATCTCTACGCGCGTTCTATCTTTCTCCACGCGCGTTCTTGTCTTCCTCCACGCGCGTTCTTGTCTTCCTCCACGCGCGTTCTTGTCTTCCTCCACGCGCGTTCTTGTCTTCCTCCACGTGCGTTCTGTCTTCCTCCACGCGCGTTTTATCTTTCCCCACGCGCGTTTTATCTTTCCCCACGCGCGTTCTATCTTTCCCCACGTCGCACGTGCGCGTTACGTTCCAATGTTCCAGATAATCTGATTCTAGAATTCTGTTTTAAGAATCTTAATGGTGATTAAAAGGCGATAAGGTTCGTTACGAATGGCGTTTGCGCATATGCATGTAATGTATACGTAAATCGCGAATGTATTAAATACAGTATAAAAGTAAGAAGGGAATTGCATAAATGTAGTTTTCTCTCTCACGGATTTCGGTTGCCTTGGCGACTCTGGAAGATCCATAATTCAAATTAAAGCGCTTAGGTGTACTTAGAGTGACAGTTAATGTAATCAGGTTTTTTAGGACGTTCTCAGCGACACAGCGATTGATGGGATTAGAAACGCGAGAGACATCTAAGCCAGAAATAATAAGGACGACGACTTCTTTTTTTTTATTATCGAGACTGCATATCTCAGAGTAAAACCCTCTTAAGTGGTCCAGGATAGACGGATTAGAACGGTGAAACGATGCTCGCAAAAAAAAAAATACCGTATACCATGAATTATGGAGAAGATCAGGAATGTTTGGAAATAGGATGGCCAGTATACTATTATATATGATATAGGTATATACGAATTTATAAAATTTACGAGATGGGTTCTATTCTTAAAACGGTTTTAAAAGGGAAGTTCTGTAGTCGTTTATACCAGGTATTCATACCTTCTTTGCAGGCTAGTGTGAAGTGGTGGATAAAGATCACACATCAAATTCTTGGTTAGTTCGGTTTTGAAACAATTGAAACCATTGAGAAAAGCATACAATTTGAATGTTGTAGGGTTCCTCTCTTCAGCTAAGATTTCAAGAATCATAGCTATAAGTGAAGTGAGGGGTTCCTAACAGCACATAATACCACAAATGAATTTACTGTGTAAATGAATAACCTCTCTAAAAATATAACATGTTCCAGGACCGACTTGGGAAGCGTGTATATAAATAAATCTGTCTAAAAGCATAACTTATCTCAAAGAACGGTTTTCAACCAGTCCCAAGTGTATGCATTTAGGCAGGTTCTACTGTATTATGTGCTAGTCACCAGTTCATACTAGTAAATGTATTATCATCGAAATCCGGCGGAAATCGATACTTAATTTGCACTTCTCGTTGATTTCTCATTCAATTGTCAAAAGCCGCGAAGAGCTTAATTATCCGATGTCAACTTCATTTTCAGCACTTAAAACCTAATAAAAACACGTTTTCGGCATGTTAAACACAGGTTCATATTCATCGATAATTGCTTTTAGATTTTTGTTTAAATATATGTTCATAGTGCACAGCAGACTTGAAAATTGGGAAAATCTGGCAACATGCTGGATTTTTTATCGCTTGAATTTCTTAACAGTGTTAGGAAATTTCGATTAATCTGAAAAATCAGACATAGTGATAGGGATACTTGATGGCAGACTTGGACAAACTGCACTAACTCATGAGTACGAGTACTGATTATGATTGCGTTGGAATCATACTGGAAACCAAAGCTTCCCCGCAAGACACACAAATTTCACTGCAAGACACAAAAGCTTCACCGCAAGACACAAAAGCTTCACCGCAAGACACAAAAGCTTCAACGCAAGACACAAAAGCTTCACCGCACGAAACAAAAGCTTCACCGCACGACACAAAAGCTTCACCGCAAGACGCAAAAGCTTCACCGCAATACACGAAAGCTTCACCGCAAGACACGAAAGTTTCACCGCAAGACGCAAAAGCTTCACCGCGAGACGCAAAAGCTTCACCGCGAGACGCAAAAGCTTCACCGCAAGACGCAAAAGCTTCACCGCAAGACGCAAAAGTTTCACCGCAAGACGCAAAAGCGTCACCGCAAGACACTGTAGAAATGTAAAAATTAGGATACATTCATAAGGATGACCATTTCAAGTTACTCATCCGCGTTATTCAAATATAATTAAATGCGACTCAATTACTTACTTAAAAGTATTTCTATTCATACTCGATTACATCGGTACTCATAATTTTAGATTCCGTTTATAGTCGAGGACATTCGTAATCACCCGTCGTGAGTACATTTTTGTAGTCGAGTGCATTGTACTCGTACGTTTTGAGTACATTGGCATTCAATTATACTTTTGTACATTTTTGAATTACTCTTTGTACTCGGTACTCTTATACTCATTACTCGTTATTGAAATTCATTCAACGTACTCGATTACTGCCCAACACTGCATGATGGGTATGTTATCCTTGAAAATTGAAGGGATGAACCGAAATAAGACTAATTTGATTTCCACTCGAGAGCAATTTTTTGTTTCAAATTTTTCATAGTGCCGATTTGGGAATATGAGATTTGAAGATTTCTAGGGGCAATTCGTAATGGAGGCTTCTTGGGTTTTATGACATCCATTTTTAATAAGGAGGCATTTGGCAGCTTTTACAGTTAACCCAGCCAACAATGTCCCGGGCAGCGCCCTCTGGAGACGATCCCAACCCGTTTTTAGGGCCTATTTCGTGCCACTTTCGTTGGAGGATCCATCATAAAAAGTGTATTACTTCGTCGAAATCCGATGTCATTTAATAACAAAAAATGTCACATCTACACGTTTTTTTTTATTTTTTTTTTTTATTCTTGGCTTATAGTAAAGGTTTTGGCTTTTATGAATTTTGCTCACGTATCATAAAAATCTGTCACCTTTTTAAATTACTCGACTGTGGCAATTATGATTGTCGCTCTGGGTATCCTGTACCGTTTGAAATGAGAGAGTTATGAGAGGATGAATGGGGTGAAGGAGGAGGAAATCCCTTTATCCCCTTTTTACTAAATGACATCTACGTGCGTACACGGTGAGCCAGGAGTCCATGTTTTTTATCTAGAAAAAAACGATTGTCAAATAAATTCAATTTCATGGTGACATCTATTGATGGATTATGTTGATGGGATTTAACTCACATGTCAAATATCTACATGTTTTTTTTGTCATGCTCATATTTACTAAATTTTTAAGACATGTGTATAAAGATGTACTATGCAGGTACTTAATACAATAGAACATGTTTAAATGCATCCTGTGTAAATGAAAAACCTCTCTAAATGCACACTGTGTAAATGAATAACCTCTCTAAATACATCTTGTGTAAATGAATAACCTCTCTTAAATGCATGCTGTGTGAATGAGTAACCTCTCTAAATGCATCCTGTGTAAATGAATAACCTTTCTAAATGCATCCTGTGTAAATGAAAAACCTCTCTAAATGCATCCTGTTCAAATGAATAACCTCTCTAAATACATCTTGTGTAAATGAAGAACCTCTCTAAATGCATCCTGTGTAAATGAATAACCTCTCTAAACGCATCCCGTGTAAATGAATAACCTCTCTAAATGCATCCTGTCTAAATGAATAACCTTTCTAAATGCATCCTGTGTAAATGAATAACCTCTCTAAACGCATCCCGTGTAAATGAATAACCTCTCTAAATGCATCATGTGCAAATTAATAACCTTTCTTAAAGCATAAAATGCTCTGGTCCCGATTTGGGACCCAGATACAGTAGAACCTGTCTAAATGCATCTTTTTGGTTGTTGAAAAATGTGCTTTTGAACAGGTTATGCTTGAGACAGGTTCATTTATATACACAGGTCTCAAATCAGGACAGAAATATTTCATGCTTTTAGAGAGGTTATTTATTTGTACAGGATGCATTTAGACAGGCTCTACGTATATTAATGAACCTGTCTAAAAGCATATTTAGACAGATTTTACCGCATATGCAATATTTTTAAAATATTTCTTTTACCAAAATAGGAATTTTTTTAAGATTAGGTGTCATCGTATAAGGGCCCTTTCAAAAAAAATTCCTCAAGAGGATGGGTAAAGAGAGGGGGTCTTCTATCATGTGGACGAATCGAAGCGGGTGCTTGAAAATTTATAGAATGGGCCTCTGTTTGTACCAACAAATTATCTGGACTACCCCTAATTTTTAAAAACATTCAGGACGTCTGGCTCTGAGGGGAGGAGGTGGTGGGGTCTACAATGTGGACAGGTGTTCATTTTCGAAGGAATTTCAGTAACGACCTTTTTGAATGGCCCTTAAGTATAGGTTTTCTTTCTGATCATCTTAATCCACATGGTCCTAGTGAAATTGCTGCTAAAGAATAATTTGCACCATCGTGAAATCTGCGTGTGTCCATCGCCCCATGCGATTCTACTTATCTTAAATGCGGAAATGTGTGGAGGGAGGGGGAGAACGGATCCCCCTCAATCGCGTTTTCTCCCCTATGATTAATCCCACAGAAATCGGAATAAATCGTTAATCAAGAGTCGAAATCGCTTAATCACGGAGGAAATTAAGCGTTTTGTTTACCCTATCTCTCCGCTTTTGTTTTACGTCAGTTAATCCTAAACAGCATAAATCAAAGAGTCACCAGAGATCGTGACCGACGATTGTGTAGGGGGGAGAAGAAATCGTTGCCCCTCCATCTCCACCCATCAGTTACATTTGGGAGAAAATCCCGGATCGACCGTGATTTATCGTCGATGGGCAATCGTAATCATACAGGGTGTCACAACCGTTTAACTTACGATCTTCACTCGTTGCTTTTGTGTAGTTGGAGATCGTAAATCAGGATCCGGTCAAAGAGGCATCCTGATCCCGTTTCTGATCTAAGGAAGAGATATTACAAGATGGACGATCTTTCTATAAAGGGCTCGATGCCAGAATGCCATTTGCCGAAATGGGCACGACGACGACTCAATCAATAACAATTCAAACAAATCGAAATTTAATACCGGAATAAATTTGCCGCTTCGTGGAGTAAACCTTTTTCACGATGCACTTCAAACTCAAATTGAGTACCGTGTTTGTGTTGGGGAAACCTGTGTACTGGCAGTACATAAGAATGAAATGGACTGGCAGTACATGGATTGATATCTCCTATATGTTAAAACTTGTAAATTCCTGATAAATTAAAAATTAACTTTCATTTACCGTATTTTACGGACTATAAGACGCACTTTTTTCTTCAAAAAATAGCCTCCAAAATTCAGGTGCGACTTATACTCGTGTCTTATACTACTTGTTTTTTTGTTTTTTTTTTAAATTGCTTAAAAATTAAGGGGCGTCTTATAGTTCGTAAAATACGGTATATTATAACTAGGGTGGAATATTTATTTATTATTTATTTATTTAGAAGAATTTGTAACAGTCCGGTAAATAGATACAAGGTACATATATGTACAAGATATGTTGTAATTTGGTGTCAGTGGCCAAATTTCGTTAGTTTGTGCGCCCGATCCTTCTGCATTAAGCCGGGTCTCCACCAATTTTACACCTATTAAATGTCTTTAATAGCTGTACAATTTGGATATTTATATATAATTACAAAATGGCGGATGAAACAAACACCCCACATGGAAAAGAAATGCATTTCAAAATGCATATGGATTGAGACACTGAAATGCATTTCAAAATGTATTTTGAATATATTTTGAAATACATTTGTAAATGCATTTCCAAACGCATTTTTAAATACATTTTTAGAAATGCATTTTCGGTGTCTCAATCTATATGCATTTTAAATGCATTTCAAATGCATTGCAAATGCATTTCTGTTCGATGTGGGCCGGAGGGCAAAGGGTTTTGCAAGGGTCATGCAAAAACTTGTGTATGCGTACATATTCGTCTTGGTGGAGACCCGGCATTAGACATCAATAAAGTAAGCAAAAAACAAAATGTTAAAACTTTTGGTATATTTTCTGGTGTGGCTACATCCACAAGGTAAGACCAGAAAGTTCGGTGAATGAGTCGGAAAATTCAACATATTATGTGATTTCAGAAAAGGCGCTTTACTGTCCTTCAAAGTAGGCCTCCTGGGCCACAATACACTTTTGACATTGTGTGTACAAATTTTGGAATGCTCAACGCTCAATTTGCATGCCGACACATGTTACTCGCTTGTGTCAAATTTCCACACTTGGACCATTTACCGAACTTTCCGGTCTTACCTTATATATATATATATATATGTATGGGCCATGTATTGGCCCCATACATAAAGGTAGTTTTTGGCCCTTGATGTGCTACATGTGGACAATGATAGGTCAAATATTGACCAATGAGCAATATTGGAATTACAGCTCCTGAAAGGCGGCAATCACTGCGTGCATCAGTGCATATCTTGATTAGCCATTACAAACTTTCAGGGGCAAATTATAAAATAAAGTTGACATAATGAGGGGACATTAAAAAAAGGACTTCATTAAGAGGGGATAGAGGGCGTCAACTAATGATGGTATTTTGTAGTTTTTGATTTTTCTGTTTAATTAAGTTTTAAAGGTAAGTGAAAGGGGAAATGGACACCGGAAGAAATGTGTCCCCAGTCCAGAATCCACTCGAATTTTGAAAACCTCGGGAAAGTAGGGAATTATGACTAAATTTGTGCAAACACTAATTTTATGCTGGAAATTTCCCTACTAGGTCAGGAAATTTCCGTTCATCGGAAAAAATCTGGAAAAATTTCGTGGAATTATCAGCGAGACGGGTGCTTGGAAATTCATATGATGGCACCTTAAGGTGGGTATCCACCAAACGAAACATTAGAGAAACATAAACATACAAACATTTATGTGTCCAGAAATGTTTGTCAACATGTGTGGGGAAAACCTCCGTTTTTTCCCCACATTTCGATGTTTCTCGATGTTTTGTAGCGATCGCTCGAAAGGCGGTCTGGATCAAAAGAAACAATGTTTCTCAAATGTTTCGTTACGTATTTGATGACGTAGAGCATTGAACCATGGGGTTTTCATTTTGAAATATGCCAAGCTCCGCCTTGTTTCTCGAAATGTGTAATAGGTGCGTACACTCGTGTTTTTTTTTTGTCTTTTTTGACACAATTTGCCACACATGTTTGGAAAAACATGCTGAAAACATTGTGTTAGTTTTTTTGTGTATGTTTATGTTTCGTTTTCTGGATACTAAGCTTTAGTAATGTGGCGAAATACAACTTTGGTGCCCCGCTGTATTCTGTACAATATTAACAAGTTGAATGTGTAAAAAGAGTTTGTTCATTGGATGAAAGATTTTTGTGTGTTTCTCTGAAGTCTCGAGTCCTGAAGCTGCATTTTCTGTTTTCATTGTGTGTGAGGTCAGGGCTTGCTCATAATGGCCTCCAGGAGAAGCTGCTTTTTATCTCCCTTATTCTGTTTTCTCTCTCTTCAAATATTGACAAGCCGCAATAACAATGTAATAACATCTCCTTTTTCAGTTTGTCGATGTTTCCTAGTCGTGACACGGGCCATACGCGAAGCACGATTACAACAGCTGCCAAATTGAATCGAAAATTTGCGACGAAAAACAAGAATTACATTTTTAGACTCCACAATACCTTTCGTGCTATTTAGTAAAAGACAATGCGGACGTACAGGGTGGACGAAAGTCAAAGCCAACCCGCTTTTTGCTTTTCTTAAATCTTATAGTTATGAACATTCTGTTAATGCGATTAAAGAGGAAGTCACGTGTGCTCTAGCCACTGATGTCGTTAGATTTTAGCTAGGATTATTTGTTTAAGAAATTCCACAAAATAACTCAGGAGCCATAACACTTAGGACAAAATGTTAAATTAGGAAAAAGGAAGCGAATGGGTTGTAACCTCTCTATAAATGCATCTTGTGTTAATGAATCACCTCTCTAAATGCATCCTGTGTAAATGAATAACCTCTATAAAAGCATACAATGCTCCGGTCCCGATTTGGAACCCAAATACAGTAGAACCTGTCTAAATGCATCTTGTGTAAATGAATAACCTGACAAAATGCATCCTGTGTAAATTAATAACCTCTCTTAATGCATTCTGTGTAAATTAATAACCTGTCTAAATGAATCTTGTGTAAATGAATAACCTGTCGAAATGCTTTCTGTGTAAATGAATAACCTCTCTTAATGTATCCTGTGTAAATAAATAACCTGTCTAAATGCTTCCTGTGTTAATGAATAACCTCTCTTCATACATCTTGTGTTAATGAATCACCTCTCTAAATGCATCCTGTGTAAATAAATAACCTCTCTTCATACATCCTGTGTAAATGAATAACATATCTCAATGCATCCTGTGTAAATGAATAACATATCTCAATGCATCCTGTGTAAATGAATAACCTGTCTAAATGAATCTTGTGTAAATGAATAACCTGTCGAAATGCTTTCTGTGTAAATGAATAACCTCTCTAAATGCTTCCTGTGTAAATAAATAACCTGTCTAAATGCTTCCTGTGTTAATGAATAACCTCTCTTCATACATCTTGTGTTAATGAATCACCTCTCTAAATGCATCCTGTGTAAATAAATAACCTCTCTTCATACATCCTGTGTAAATGAATAACATA
>JAQGBW010006243.1:0-10873 GCA_034698625.1 Julus scanicus
GCATTTATTGGATCAGAATGTAAGAAAGTGCCCCATTACTGGAAAAGAAAGTCTCAAAAAAACATTGCAAGATGAATTGGACTAAATTATTCACGAAATGTACCAAAAACTTGGTCGAATCAATGCCTCTCCGTTTAGCTGCAGTTATTAAAGCCAAAGGACTTAATACAAAATACTAATTTAAAGTTATAATTTAAAAAACTGATGAAATTGTACGTTTACATAGTTCTATTTTAGAGTGTCCTCATACTTTTTTTGCGGCAAAATATTCATTTTTATTTTTTGTAAAGTCGCCTGATTTTTTGCAAATGTTTTGCTTTGTTGTAACATAATCTATGTTATGAGTGCATTAAAATATATATGCGTTCACAAATATATCACATTTTATTTAGTAGTTGACAACGAATATCTTACTGTCCTCATACTTTTTTTGCCTAACTGTACAACATTTTTTTGGCCATACAACGAAACATTGTGGGCAGTAAATTGAAATAAAAAGTCGCTATAGCAAAATGACATATAGTAAGGCAAAACACAGTTAATTCGTGTTAGGGGTCATTCAAAAGCTGAGGGCCAGTAGGTCAGTTTGGTGATACTTAATTGTCAGGGACCTGTTACAAAAATAGAATCTGTTTCATACAGACTTGTGATAATTTTATTGAATTTGATTATTTTAATGTAAGGTGTCTTATGTAAGCTATTTTTAGCACTCACAGGAAATTTTCGAGGGGTTTTTACCTCCCCCTTTTAAGGTAAACAAATCTTGGTTTGGTTACCTCAATTAGTGACCTTTTACATGCTCCTCCTTGTCTACCTAGAGAGCCAATCCGGGGTCAACAGGTAATGTTTATGCAGGGCACTATTGGATCCTTCCAGCCCAGTTGCCCCTGTATAGGACCTAGGCTATATAAGGAGGATTTTTGGATAAAGAAAGTTAGACTAGTTCAGACTTTCGAACCTAAGGTGCAAACTATGTTGCTTCTTAGGCATTTTGCATTTTGTACCTTGTGTACCAAGTTTAATGTTACCTTTCATGAATAAAAATACTTGCTGTTTTTATTATTAAAGCACGCTTGTACTACATTATTTATTCAAAGAAGCAGCTAGTAAACATACTCAAGGAAAGAGAGCTACGGAAGAGAACTCAACCTCACTTCTAGTTGAGCTAGTCTCATCAGTGGTCTGTGGAGGGTAGGCTACCAGAAGATCCAACTTTTTAACTTCAATTCTTGAACCTCTCAAATAGAGGCTTTCTGACCTGAAGAAGAAACTTCTAAATTGAACCTCCCTAATGAAGGCGAGTCGTAGGTCAGAGAGACTGGAGGAGAAAGCGCAGGAACTCTTGCAGCAAACCCAAAGCAGTCGATTCGCTGGAGAAACTACTGCGGCACCGTATGGTGTGGAAACGTTTGGCCTAGCATCGAGCTTTGCTGCAAATCAACGCTCTGACTTCATTTTGCAGCGACTTGAAACCCAAGACGAAGGTTACGCAATCTCTCCAATTGTGTCACCGTCAAACTACAGCATAGCAGCAGGTGCTGCTATCGCCACGCACAAAGACTTCGCTTTACCGCAAAGCAGCAAAATTGACTTGTGCCTGCACTCCTCACAGCTAACCTACTCACCGCATATCGCAATAGCGAGGTATAGATGTATATGTAACTTCAGTCCCATAATAACAACAAAATGTCAATGCTAAATTAATTAATTTCACAATATGCAGCAAAAAAATAAAACAGATTTCTCATCCCAAACAAGAATGAAAACTGATGTTTTAAAGGTTTTCTTGTCATAATGTTTCTATGAAGACAGTTCTAAAAAATTATCAAAAAAACAACCTTACCTGTCATGGTAGTCCCGCCATACAATTTTAGTTTCTTTGGTAATAGCACTTAGCAAAGTAGCATTATGAGATTTGGTGAACATATGGACGCCATTGAGTGAACCAATGATTGGAAATGGAAGCTATGGAAAGAAAAATTCAAAAATAGTTTACCATCATTTTAATAAAAAATAAATAAACAAGGGAAGTATGCAACAAAGATTAAAGAGCAAAGCTAAATTCAGTTATGACAACCTTTATATTATCGATAATAGTTATATTAAAAAGAAAATGTCATTAATAGATGATTATGGTAATGAGTAGAAATATGAGCATGACTTTGTAACGAACTGTAGGTTAAGTGTAGCCAGCAGGCATTTAAAATATCACAGCACGCAAAACGCATTTAATGTGAAGATGAGAAGATCCTATAAAAAATGTGGAATTCACTGGTGAGCAGACATTATAACCTACAATGTATCTTGTTTCCTGTTATCTATTTACAAGGCCAGGTCACGGAAGGAAATACAATGGTTCAGTGGAGCGTGAATAGAATTTCGACAGCCGATATTAATTGTCAATATATACATACAAGTTCGACAATAATTTAAGAACCCACAAAATTTACATTTGCTGTTGTTTTTGCAGGATTTTAACACGCTTTTGTTTGCATATTTCTCCATCATAAAACTGAGAACGTAAAGTTCAGAATAGGCAACGTTTATTTCGTCTGACTATCAACCAAGTTTTTTGGATCCCCTCCCTAAGAAAAACAAATAAACATTGATGTATCCAAACTTTAAAACTAAATCTATATAGCTGCGTTGATACTAAACATTCTCATTTTCTCCCAAATGTGGAAATAATAGGAAAACAGCGCTAGAAAAACAAACTCTATAGGTATTTTTCTTTTTCACTTTTGCCAAGTCAATCACCTAAAGAAAAACTAAACATGGAAAGGTGTTTGAAGGCAAAAAACAGCCAGTAAACGTTTTAGTTTTTTCTATCCTTTGTTCATCCTCCAAGGTCCTTTCAATGTTTGATCACAATTAACTCCTTTAGCTCATTTGTTTTGCTTTTCCAACCGTAACTATATTACCAAGGCGTGAGAAGATCAAGGATAAGGCCTTGAAAGATAAAAAATCAAACCAAAATAAATCAGCTTGTCTGTTTAAACAGTATTTAAAAAATTTACATTGCACAGCAATGACATTATAATTATTATTATTATTAGAAATTATAATAATATACAATATGTAATGATGTTGAAATTATTAAAATCTTTGTAAAGCAAGGTATTTTTCATTTATTTTCATTCGAAATTTGAAGTGAATTTTATTCTAGATCATTTAGAAAGCTAAACTAATACTCAACATAAACCATCCCAACAATAACAAAAAATATATATACGTATATATGCAAGACGGGCTGAGTCCTGTAAAGCCTCTACATTGTACATGCGAATAACTACATACTTGCCAAAATGATCTTGATTGGCCCTTGTTACATAAAAAAGAGTAATCTACTCATTGTTTCCAACTATTTAATGATCATTCTGCAATTCTATAACGTAAAGCATTAATAGAAAGTGGGTTTTTGTTATCTGAAATTGGTTATGACGGGTTTTAACGACACCACATGCAATTAGTAAAGGCCATTTGCATGTTAGAATATGTGATTCCGGTTAGCAGCATGTGCTAGGTGAGGAGTTCGATCATGACAATTTTAAAATACCTTCATCGTCTTTACTGATAAATAACTGTAAGTTGCACTGCTTGGTAATAGTAGACCAAAATTCACTTTTATCTATAGGACGAAAGGTCTAAAAATGTCTTACTAATCCGTTTGATTGGCAATTAGTAGGGAAAGAGAAATGCGGAAGCTTTTAACATGTTTTTGAGATCATCCAAATGACGACGAGATTTCTATTTTCACAACCGAGGCTTTAATTTCAGCTAACAACATGTCAACTTAGTAAAGCCTTCATCGAATCTCCACTCCCTTATTGTATATGTAATTTATTTCTGGTCATTCACCATCAGCAGAAGCATAAAACTAAACTTTTAAAAATCATATTACTATTTATTCTTTTTCATATTTTTAGTTAAATCTGATAGGTTCCACATTCAAGTGGTTGTTTACAAACAATTCATCATGCAAATCTCAGCGTAATTTTCTCCAATACAAAAACAACCACTTCAAATTGGAGCAAATCAAATTTATCATAACCTGTAATGTTTGTGTTTACGTCAGGTACAAGAAATGGACTTGGTAAAATAGACCCACTATAAAAGTCGAAATTAAATGTAGATAAGATATATCCTTATTTATTTACTCTATAGCTATGGTGTAGTAATTAAGAAGAAACCAAATCTGAGTGATAAAACAGTTAACTATATGGCTATCACAGAAAAATCTCAACAAAAATAATTAGTATACACCCATACCTCGATATACGGCCGCTCTTTATACGGCCTTTCGCTATAACGGCCTTTTTTAATTATGGCACATTTTCGATATACGGCCCACAATGTTTCGTTATACGGCCAAAAACTACATGGGATGTCATGTGCGCATGCGCACAACAGTCAAACACCTCGCCGCTGGAACTGTGAAACGTACAGTTGCATACAAATTTTTTAAAGAGTTCAATAAGTACATTAAACAATAGATTAAGAATACATGAAATACAGAAAGAATTAAGAAAAAAGACTCGTTATATTAAATGTTGTCGATGATATCCAGTGATTATTGTGCTGGAGCTCCACTGTGCCTATATGGACGAGCCGCCACTGGTTGTTTTTCATTATATGTACATATGTGCACATGATATTTTTAAATTAACGTTTATTATAAGTACATTGTTTTGTACCTTTATTTTCAAGTAAGAACTTTCATAGAAAATAAAAAAAAAAAAAAAATGCTTTATGAACTAAAAAAATATATATTATTTTGTACAAAATTGGAACGGATCAAATTGAATTGCACGGGTCCCTATGGTAATAATTGATTCGTTATATGGCTTTTCGATATACGGCCTACTTTTCTGGAACGTATCTAGGCCGTAAAACGAGGTATGGGTGTACTCGTCAATTGTCATCAAAATGTTTCATGAAAGTAAAATATCTTACATTTAGAGTATAAAATGTTGGTACAATTTGGTACATTTCATAATTGAAGGGCTTATTGCAACAATGTGATAAGCCACACTTTTTCCAAAAATGACATTTTAACATTAAACTATTCCCTAATACTATTTCTAGCTATTTGGTTAATTACCTTCTTAAATTTCTTCTAGATTGAAATACAATACAGATAATCATCTTGTTGCCCACATGAAAATCAGTTATTTTTTACTAAAAACGCGATAAACCACAAGCAAAGATGGCGTGCAATAATGACAACATGTTGAATCACGAGCGAAAATTTTGATTTTAGGGATATATTAGGTGAAAATAATGATAGTTTAAGTGAATTTGAAAATATAACAGACCAGGATGTAGAGTACCACAAAGAATACGAGGAATCGTCTCATTCAAGCTCAGTAAGTTACGAATAAAATAATTTGCGGCTTATTATGTTCTTGCAGTTTCAGTTTACCAAAAATCCTACAGGCAAAAATTATCATTAAAAATTATATAGGATTTTTAACATAAGCTGCAACTATGCAATACTCAACTGATACTAATAAGCTTCTATCCAGTTTCTATTTTGAGCAAGATCCATTCCAAAATATATTGTCTTAGTTCAGTGCAGCTCATTGTGCAGATCATGATTTGGCTTTATCTATAAAAAACATTTGACAAATTATTTTTGGGACATCTTTATTATAGCATCTATAATATTGTTTGTTTGGTTGGTTGATTTTTAACGTTGGTCTATTTCTGCAACACGAGGGCTAAACACCAACGCCAGAGGATGGGCCTTCAACACCTACCTGGGAATTTAGCCTACGAGGGGGACTTCCACCCCCTCTCGAGGGGTCTTTAACGTGCAACAATCAACACCGGACCTCGGTTTAAACTCTCATCCGAAAGAGCCGCCACTTATTTGGGAATTTCTCCCATCCGTAAAATTCCCACCGACATCGACCTGGGAGCGAACCCAGCATCTTAGGATCGAGAGAGCATCTATGTAATACCGTTTATTTTACAACGCGCCCATGCCCATATAGTTGGGGCTCAAGTATAACCACAGAGGAATAACCTCTGTATTTGCATTGAAGCGAATGTGGTAAAATCACGTAAAATCACAGTCAAAATAACAGACTTTGGATTCCAAACCCAGGTTTCGCAGATGCCAAACTCATAGCGTTACTACCAAGGCAGCCAGCACTGCGTTTATTGTTATGATCAAATTCTGAATCGCTTTCATAATAAGATATAATAACATGCAACACATAATAATATTTGGTGAACCCAAAAACTTTCCATACACCAGTGAACGGAAAGCGCCTACAAAACCAGCTGTCATTTTAACGTAAATGGCCAAATTCAACTCGCGTATTGATTCTAGACATTGAGAAACTAATAGAGTACCATCTAAGATGATTAAATTCAACTTACCGATTTAAAATCCGTTGTTTTTCTTGTAAATAAGGGAACTCCACCACCTGTTGTTAGACAGACCAAGCAAGCCGCCATGTTCCATTGACTTTTGCGCGGCAGTGTAGCCACTGGGACGCTGAAATTCGTCCGAGCGATATCCCTACATTCATCTTGCTTCTCCCTAGTTGGGTAAGTCCTTTTCATTCTGACCTCAACCTTTTGCACAGAAAATTTGAAAAAGTCGAAATTTCAAAACAAGAAATACAATCGAACGACGAACTTTGCATTTTAAATTATTCTTTATATTTTGAACTCGTCAACGGTGACCGCAAAAATTTAATTTAAAAAAATGTGGCTCACCTGTTGCTGTGGCGCTGTAGAGGAAATTCTCGTAGGCTTTGCATTAATTATAGATTGAAATGTCACAGGTACAGTCTTTGATGCAATCAAATTTGCGTTTGCACGCCCAATTACTCGTGTGGCAGGAGGATTTATCTATATACATATAGAGAAAAGAAATTACAATTTAGCATGTCGTCAGATAAATATTAATTTATGGTATACAAATCCTACTGGGCGCCATTTTGTTTTTAGACAATCATTACAAAATTATTCATCCAAGACATTTGACCGTTTTATCTCCCTTTACGATATTTTTGATAAGTCATGGAATGTTTATTACTTAAAAGTGTACATGCGCAGAGAAATAAATTTAACTTTTTATCTAACAACTTATAATTTAGTGGTGCAATTTCCACGCAGCAGATTTACGAAATTCAAAAACATGTATTTATTGCTCAAGTAACTTTGTTTCTATGGTGGGAAAATTTATTTTGGCAGTTATAGCTCCATTCTTTCATTAAAAGAATTAAGATTATATTGTAAGATTAGTTTTTGTAGAATCTTTCGTGTTTACGCCGAATTTCAGTGCCAACGTTTTCGCGCTAAGCTCTATAGTATGTAAAATTTACATTTATGAACGCTTCACATCGAATTCATACAGCTCAATCAGTTTGCATTCTATGTAAAAAAGCACCACAGAAAGACAATTTTTGTGAAAATATCGCCGAGTTTTGACATTTCGCGTGACTTGTCATTGGCCTATTTTGGAGCATTCAAATCAAATTTTAGTCGCAGCAGAACTTGATTGGGCCATGAGCTCGATAATGATCGTCCACAATGCAAACTTTACGTAGAACGTCATGCAAAAAAACTTATACATATATAGGTACTAAAAAGCCACATTATAGGATATATGCATGTATAGGTTATGAATCAGTCAAATATCCAATCAAAAAATGTAATGAAAAATAATTAAACATGATGAATGTAAATAGATATATGTATACAGTATTTAAAATCCTATACACGTTTTATTTTTGTTTAAATCGACGATTTTACTACGCTATATGTAATATGCAAACTATGATGGAATTACAGTGAAAGGGAGACACGTATGTTAGA
The DNA here is from genome assembly GCA_034698625.1 of Julus scanicus. Classification (NCBI taxonomy): domain Eukaryota; kingdom Metazoa; phylum Arthropoda; class Diplopoda; order Julida; family Julidae; genus Julus; species Julus scanicus. Next base: position 7,834 of record JAQGBW010006243.1, read on the forward strand.
ACCTGTCTAAAAGCATACTCTTAATTGGGACTGGTGAAAAAAAATGCTTTTAGACACGTTCATTTATGTATATGTTACAGTCAATGTGTCAAACCAGTCATTTTGTAAAATGACTGGTTCATTGTACAGGCATTGCACAAAATGACTGGTCACATAATGACATCCGATTAATAATAACCTAACCTAACCTAACCAGGCAATAAGTCAAATAAATAATCAAGCTAAATTTTCAGTCATTTTGCAAAATAACTGCAAATACCAGTTATTTTGTAAAATGACTAGTTGACACATTGACTGTAACATATATACATGGGTCCCAAGTCTGGACCAGAACATTTTATGCTTTTAAAGAGGCTAATCTTACACAGGATGCATTTAGACAGGTTCTATATGAAGACAAACTATTTTGATAAATTATTTTACAGGTAATTTTTACAGAATAATCTCAGATAATACAAAAAAATGAAACCAATACAAATCTGCCAAAAAAAATGTATCAGGATATATGAAATAAAATTTCTTCAGTTGGTGATTTATTATTGAATGTATGCACAATGCATATACATTTACATGCACAGCAAAGCATGTAGCAAAGCACATACATTTCTAAAATCATATCATGCAAATTAGGTGTCTTAAGCCGTGTCTCCACCAAGACGCAAGTATATATACACGTTTTTACAAACATGCAAAAAAGTTTGCCCTCCAGATTTGTTTCAGCCGCAATTTTGTAAATATATGTAAATATCAAAATATCCAAATATCAAAATTGATATTTACATATATTTACAAAATGACGGCTGAAACAAACCCGGAGGGCAAACTTTTTTGCATATGTTTGTAAAAACGTGTTCATACGTACTTGTATGTACGTCTTGGTGGAGACCCGGCTATATAAAATGGAAGTTTACTATACCTGATTTGAAGTTTGCACTTCAGCGAATGTCGAATTCCAACTCAGAGCAGGCATATTTTGCCCTGCCGAATTTCCATTATGGTCCACACCGTTATAGGCAGCAGAATTAGTAGGTTGGGCACAAAGGGGTGAAAGTACAACAGGTTTCTCAGAAGCCCTTAATATTCCAGGTTGAAATGTCTGCGGCGCAGTATTATTCCTGGGGAGACGCTGCATGGGCACATACTTATACATTGCATCTGTGTTCCCCAGAGGGGTTGTGCCTCTGCCTAGAACGGGTTTCTGGTTCCCACGATTAATTGGCAATTCATTAGATATGCGTGATGTTTGTGCTGTGCCATAGCTCGATGGGAATTGTGGAGGGTTTCTCACGCTCGATGCATTTGGATGTGGACAGCTCGTCCCAAAAGCCCTGGAGCAGGGCAGCCCTGATGGTCCGCATCGCACCAGAGCTGGAACCCCCTTGCCATTGTTGCCATCCTGGTAGAATCCCTTGCTGTAAGGATGCTTGGGGTTGTTCTCAGGTCCCTGTCCATTCCTCACAACTTGCAACGTTGAAGTTTGCATCATAGGTCCTGTATCGATGCCTTTCTGATGAAGATATGGTCCTGGTCTGCTCAAGGTGGCATCGAAAGTGTGTCTAGGAATGGTTTTCGGTGTGTAGTTCAAGCTGTCTTGAAGTGGGTTTCTGGATGGAAATTGTGTTGCAATAATGGGCCTGGCCTTAGGCGCTTGAAGGGTGGTGTTTTTTTCTTGGTTGATTCGCAACGGTGCCATTTTGAGAAAATCCACGAATTTCAATGGGTGAGAGCAACAGTTTTCAACACTTTTCTCGAAGGTTTTCTTCCCATGGACTGATACACGAAAATTGATGAACGCATACGAACCTTCTTCTCTTTTTGTTGTGTTGTATCTTCAAATTTCCCCCAGTTTCATCCAATGGTACGGTGTCATAACAAGCAATATAATTAACTTTTTTCCATAGATTTTTTTAAAATAAACTTCAAGATTTATAGGTCTATCATCGGTGTTGTTACGACAGTTACTGAAGCACGACTGTTGAGTAAATGAGTACCAGAGCGTATAGAAGCATCCTTTAAAGTTCTAAAAAAAGAGATAACAGGACTCGTTTATCCACCGACTTTTTATGCATCTTATTACATGTTTCTTATCTCATATATAGAAATATAGATTTTTTTTCTCATCCTCACAGCCAATTAGTTTCGCATCATCGATAATTAAGTTCGTGGCAACGGAAACCCACATTTTTTGTCCAACTTTTAACCTTAATCCAAAAGGTCTGAACTTAAAAATGCTTCTGTTGACGCTTTTTAAAATTCTAGGAAGCCCAAGATACAGGTAAAAAAACAATTGGAGCAAACCACTATTTGCCTCTACCTGGGATATTGCCTTCACCTTCTTATCCTAATTGTTTTATTACGCTCACCTCTATGCTCTACCCTAGCTGATTTTGCATTGACCTACGGCTAGATGTTCGGATGGCAAAAACTGTGCCTTCTGCCTAAAAACTGTGCCCCACATGAACTGCTTTAAACAGTGGCCCAGGGCGATTCTCATTGTTTCAGTCAAGTTCTTTTGGGGAAATAATAGTATGAGGAAAAGGATACTCGTGATTTTCCCAGGTTTTACCTTTCAAAAATGCAATAAAGAAAGAGGGTGTTTACTGATAAACTACTTTTCAAAGGAAGCTTGTAATCATGAAAACGCAAATCCGAATTTGAAAACAACAAACAATAATTATGAGGGAAAGTGTCTGTCTTTCAGCCTTTTTTAAAGTTTGCGACCCAAAATATAGTGCTTATACACTGTCACGACACATCATTAGTTTTTAAAAAGGGATTTTCAGCTTTTCCTAACTGTTTGTCTGTACAACCCACATGGAAAAGAAATGCATTTTAAAATGAATATAGATTGAGACACTGAAATGCATTTCAAAATGTATTTTGAATATATTTTGAAATACATTTGTGAATACATTTTTAGAAATACATTTCTAAAAATGCATTTCAAAATGCATTTCCAAACACATTTTTAAATACATTTTTAGAAATGCATTTTCGGTGTCTCAATCTATATGCATTTTAAATGCATTTCTGTTCGATG
>JAQGBW010006244.1:0-10872 GCA_034698625.1 Julus scanicus
AACAAACATAATATGTGCTAAAATGCTCTTGATCACAGTACAAAAGTGTTTTTCTGCATAAGAAATGTAATTTTTGTACATTCACCATACTATTTTGCTAAGTCCAAAAATTTTCTAAAAGTTTTTACAATAAAAGTGTAATTCTTAAGTAATGAACACAATATTTGCAGAAATGTTATTAGACAAAATACAAAAGAGATTTGCACTTAAACATTAAGTGTGTTTTTCTGCATAAGAAATGTAATTTTTTTGCACTTAACATATACTATTTTGCTAAGTCAAAAACAGTTTTTTTAAAATAATAGTGTAATTTTTTAATAACAAACATAATATGTGCAGAAATGCAATTAATTCAGTCAAAATACAATTTAGCATTCATCGTACTATTTCACTAAAGCAAAATAATTATTTTTCAATAAAAGTGCGATTTTTAAATAACAAAGTAATATTTTTAGAAATTTTCTTAAATAAAATACAAAAGAGATTTGCACTTATACATTAAGTGTGATTTTTCTGCATAAGAAATGTAGTTTTTGAGCACTTGCCATACGATTTTGCTAAGTCAAAAAATAGTATTTACAATAAAAGTGTAATTTTAAGTAACGAATGTAATATTTGCAGAAATGTTCTTAGACAAAATACAAAAGCTTTGCACTGTTACATTAAGTGTGATTGTTCTGCATAAGAAATGTAATTTTTGAGCACTTGCCATACGATTTTGCTAAGTCAAAAAATAGTATTTACAATAAAAGTGTAATTATAAGTATCGAACGTAATATTTGTAGAAATGTTCTTAGACAAAATACAAAAGATTTGCACTGTTACATTTAGTTGTTGTTGTTTGTATAAGAAATGTAATTTTTGTGCATTTACCATGCTATTTTGCTAAGTCAATATAGTTCTTTACAATAATAGTGTTATTCTTAAGTAACATACATAATATTTGCTGAAATGTTCTTAGACGAAATACAAAAGAGATTTGCACTTATACATTAAGTGTGATGTTTTAGCATAAGAAATGTAATTTTTGTGCATTCACCATACTATTTTGCCAAGTCAAAAATAGTTTTTTAAAATAATAGTGTAATTCTTTAATAATGAACATAATATTTGCAGAAATGTGCTTAGTCAAAATACAAAGTAGTGTTTTGGTGCCGTAGAAATACAATTTTTAGCATTTATCGTGCTATTTCACTAAGGCAAAATAATTATTTTTTCAATAAAAGTGCGATTTTTAAGTAACAAATGTTATATTTGCAGAATTTATCTTAGACAAAATACAAAAGAGATTTGCACTCACACATTAAGTGTGTTTTTTCTGCAGTAGAAATGTAATTTTTGTACATTTACCATACTATTTTGCTAAGTCAAAAAATAGTTTTTACAATAAAAGTGTAATTTTTAGTAACAAAAGTAATATTTGCAGAAATGTTCTTTGACAAAATATAAAAGAGATTTGCACTTTTACATTAAGTGTGATTATTAAATAAAAATATATTTTTTCAGTAACAAAGAGATATTTTTCTATGCAAATTTATGACTTAAGCGCATTTGTGAATAAAAAATGTTTGTGCTGGATAAGAGTAAATTTTTCTGTTAAAGAAATACAACTCTTCTACATTAAATTGCGATTGGCACAACTTTGAAACTAATTTTATCAGTGCATTAATTTAATTTTAAAGTAATGAGCGTAATACTTAGTTGAGTAGTCCTTCAATTCACAGAAATTTTCTTAGTCAAAATACAAAAGAATAACAAATGATTGTTTTCATTGAGTGTGATTTTTCTACAGTAGAAACAATTTTTTGTATTTAACTTACTATATCTCTAAAGCAAAAATAATTTTACAATAAAAGTACAATTTTTAAGTGACGATCATAATATTTAGGGAATAGAACCTTCAAAATCGCAAAAATTTTCTTATGCAAAATATAAAAGGAATTTGCACTTTTGCATTAAGTATGATTTTTAAATAAAAAATAGTTTGTGTTTAGTAAAAATAAACTATTTTTTAATTTGAACTTGTTGCATTAAGCGTGATTTGTAAATAAAAAAGTGATTGTTGTGCCTTTTTATGCAAATTGAAAAAATGCAAAGAAGAAACAAAGAATACATTTAAAATGTAAAACAGAAACACAAAGACTAATGTATTCTTTGTTTTTGCTTTGCATTTTTTTCAATTTGCATAAAAATGCACAACAATTGCTTTTTTATTTACAAATCACGCTTAATGCAACAAGTTCAAATTAAAAAATAGTTAATTTTTACTAAACAAAAACTATTTTTTATTCAAAAATCACACTTAATGTAAAAGTGCAAATTCCTTTTATATTTTGCCTAAGAAAATTTCTGCGATTTCGAAGGTTCTATTCCCTAAATATTAGCAAAATAGTATAGTGAATGCACAAAAATTACATTTCGTTTGCCGAAAAACACTTTTGTATTTTAACTAAGCGCATTTCTGCTGATATTATGTTCGTTACTCAAAAATTACTTTTATTGTAAAACCATTTTTTGACTTAGCAAAATAGTATGGTGATTGCCCAAAAATTACATTTCTTATGCAGAAAAATCACACTTAATGTATAATTGCAAATCCCATTTGTATTTTGTCAAGAATATTTCTGCAAATATTACATTCATTACTTAAAAATTACACTTTTATGGAAAAAAAACTATTTTTTTGACTTAGCAAGATAGTATGGTGAATGCACAAAAATTATTTTCTTATGCTGAAAAATTGCACTTAATGCATAATTGCAAATCTCTTTTGTATTTTGTCTAAGAACATTTCTGCGTTTGTTACATTTGTTACTAAAAAATTACACTTTTATTGTAAAAACTATTTTTCTCTTAAACATTGCAGCGCGCTTACACACATTTTGTTGCTTTAGGATAATTTTGTAACATTTTTGGGGGTTTTTAAAGCAATTTTATAACATTTTTGGGTTGGGAATGCATATTGACTTGCATGGGAGTGCATATGGACATGCATAGGACATGCCTGGAAGTGTATATGGACATGCATGGGAGTGTATATGGACATGCATAGGATTGCATATGTACATGCACAGGATTGCATATGGACATGCACGGGAGTGCATATGGACATGCACTGAAGTATATATTTACATGCACAGTAGCATTTTTACTGCTTTAGATTTAAATTTCCCACCGAATACTACTTGTCTCTTATATTTTCTTGTCATTCGTGATGCTTGATTTTTATTAACCACATTGTTTTTGGGCCATGTTGTAGCATTTGAGGTTTAAATTTCCCTCCCCATACTTAAAAATTGTTGCAATTCACCATGAATGGCACTGCCTGCATAAAACACCACTTTAATGCCTTAAGGCCTATCAAATTTATATGTTTTTAATGGTTTTTATAGAATTTTTTCTGTTTCAGATTTGAATTTTCCTCCGAAACCTACTTGGCCCTTCTATAACTTATTGTCATAAACCTACCCCCTCTACCTTCATTCACTAAGCCCTCATTTTAAACTGTTTTTACTTGTACCTAATGGCTCTGTGGTAACATACATGTTTTTCATGCCAATGGTCTGCAGTGCAAAACTACCACATGCCTGGATTTTTTTACACAATTTAAATACTATATGGGGGCATTGCAAATGGGATGACGTCATAACCCTTTACTATTAAAATAAAATTGTAACCCTTCAATTAAAATGACGCAGCTCTCATTTAGGTAGCAAAGGGTTAATAGGAAAGGCCCTCCCCCCTTCTGGTAAGTCTCCAGGGTGCAATAAAATGTCCGCCATCTTGAATTTGAAAAATGTGAAAAGGGGCAGAGCCTATTTGAAAATTGCAGCATGGCTCCTCCCCTTGACCTACTACGCCATCTGGGCACTATATACTACTGATATCTAATATATCATCATCAATAATTATGAGTTTTTATAAAATATGTGCACTGCACAAGTATAGCAGGAATATGTGGTTTTTAATACATACATTTTATTTAAGTTGCTTGTATATACTATTAATAATTTCCCTGTAACAATATATACAATAATCAACATGCATATTTAACAGTTTTGACTGTTTTAAATTCACATTATGCCCTATTTTATAATTCAGGTAATTTTAGAATAAAGCTGCAAAATGAAAACTTGTCAGTGCAGTGGAGGAAATTGAAAACAGGACAAGGGCTTCAAAAATAAGTTACTACTTGTCCCAAAACTTATAACCCCTCCAAACTTTATCCATTTTAATGGATATCCATAAAACTTTAACCATTGTATTGGATACCCACATTGATTTCATCCATTGACATGGATATCCATAATGCTTCAATTCACAATTGTAGATATCCATAATAATTTAATCCATCTACAAGGATATCCAATATAACATTATCAATAAGTATGAGTTTCCATAAAATATGTGCACTGCACAAGTAAAGCAGGAATATGTGGTTTTTATATATACATTTTATTTAAGCTGCTTGTATATACTATAAATAATTCCCCTGTAACAATATATACAATAATCAACTTACATATTTAACAGTTTTGACTGTTTTAAATTCACATTATGCCCTAATTTATAATTCAGATAATTAAAGATGAAAGCTGCAAAACGAAAACTTGTCAGTGCAGTGGAGGAAATTGAAAACAGGACAAGGGCTTCATAAATAAGTTTCTACATGTCTCAAAATTTATAACCCCTCGAAACTACACCAGAGGAAAAATCAATATATGGATATCCATATTAGGGAGAATTGGTTAAGAAATCCATTAATATGGATATCCATATTAATGGATTACATTACTCATGGATATATTACTCCTCCAAACTAATAACCCCTCTAAACTAATATTCCCTCCAAACTAATAACACCTCTAAACTAATTACCCCTCCAAAATAATTACCCCTCTAAACTAATAACCCCTCCAAACTAATAACTTCTCCAAACTTATAACCCCTTTAAAATAATTACTCTACCAAACTAATAACCCCTCTAAACAAATAACCCCTTCAAACCAATAGCACCTCCAAACTAATTACCTCTCCAAACTAATTACCCCTTAAAACTAATTACCCCTCTAAACTCGTTTACTATAATAAACTCCTCTAATCACATTTACATTACATAATAGTTAATAAATATGATCATTTATAATCTTAATGGTAAGAATGTCCTAGTATTAGCTAACCGTAGCTCCTTTTTCTAATGCTTCACTTCCAAGTAATACAGGTATCTCAGTGGGTAAAAGCGTTAAGCTAGTATTAGAAAGTTTCCAGGTTTGATTAACCCTGTGAACCATTTTTTAAAAAATATATATCCGTATTATAAATATCCATTAATATGGATTCTCCCTAATATGGATATTCATTAAAATGGACATCCTTAACCAATTCTCCCTAATTTGGATAACCATATATGGAATTTTCCTCTAAGGCGTTATTTTTACTGAAGTATTTCCTTGATGTTACGGTAACAAATTCCAGCCAGCATTTTATCGTCACTTTTATGGATTTATTTTTAACTGTAAACTTCTTTTCTAATTATTTAGGTCCTATAGCCAGTGCTTTAACCAACAAGTTCGGATGTAGGCCAGTAACCATCGCTGGAAGCATCATTGCCAGCATTGCTTTCATCCTGGCGCAGTACTCGCCCAACATTGACTATCTCATGCTCACATACGGCTTGCTTGGGGGTAAGCTTGGCTGAATTTATGATACCTTAGAGCTGCTGGAATTTCTTATTAGTATTTATTTTATTTTATTTTTTTCAGGCTTCGGCTTTGGCTTAATTTACCTGCCAGCAATCGTCAGTGTGGGATATTACTTTGAGAAGAAGCGAGCTTTCGCTACAGGCGTTGCTGTGTGCGGTTCAGGAGTCGGAACCTTCCTGTTCGCTCCCCTCTCACAGGTCCTACTAGACGAGTATGGCTGGAAGGGCTCGCTGCTGATCATGGCCGCCCTTATCCTCAACTGCATAGTAAGGTTTTTTGATAACCTACATAAACACCTACACTCCATACTTACCCAGCTTCAACCTTATCTTAATCTCAATATCCCCTTTTTCCTGAAAAAATTCTCTCTTTAACTACTTATTAATCCCTACAATACCCCTCGAGAGGGGGTGGAAATTAAAGGCTCATCCCCTGGCATTGGTGTTTAGCCCTCGTGTTGCAGAAATAGGCCAACGTTAAAAATCAACAAAGAAAAAAACAAACGAATGGTTTAAGAAGAGAAAAATCAATCTATTGCCACGGCCTGCACTGCCATCTGACATACAAATTATTAAAAATGCATAGGGGCAACTTTCCAGATAGGTTTTTGCATATGGAAAACAATTTAACAGTGTACCTGAACTGAAGGATGCAATTGTTAAAGCCTGGGAAGAACTAGACCAGAAATATATACAGAACTGGCATGCATTGTTGCCCTGTCAAATGGTTGCTATTCTTAAGTCACGGATACTACAAAAAATATTAATTTATATTTATGAGGGGTTAGGCTAGTTTTGTCAGACCCTGAAGTGCAAAAATTGAGGGTTTTTATATGGTTACCAATTTTTAATTTTTTTTGGTTATTGTTGTTTAAATAAAGTAACAACATAATGCCTCATGCATAGACACTGTGGAATTGCAGCACCTACAATCGCTGGATATCAACGTATTCATCAATAACATTTAATATAATGAGTCTTTTTTTTAAATGTTTTCTAATTTAATTTATTCTTAATTTTTTTTAATTCATTTAATTGACTCTTTAGTCATCCCCCAGCTAGTAAAAAAAAGATTTCAAAGAATGTATATGCAACTGTGCATTTCACTGCTCTGGTGGCGCAATGTTTGATTGGTGTGCATATGCTCACATATGAAACTGAATGCCAGGCAGCGAGGGTAAGAGATCAATGTTGCTTCCTCAGTGACCACTGGCATGCTTCAAAACATTACTCCGCAGCACCCCCACTTATTTCTTTAATGTGCTGCCACTGCGCTCAAGTAATGTATTCGTTCCTGTAAATCATTATGTGATTGTTATAAATGCCAACAATGAGGTGAGGCTAAACATCTGTTGTGCACTGTACATATCTTCATCTCATCATCAACCGCTTAGTATAAAATTGCATTGAAATGACAAATAATTCCCCTCAAATCAAAACTTTTTAAGTAGTGTAAAATATTTTTAACTTTGGGCCAATAATCGTTTTGCGCAGTACGAATGTCTTAAGCGGGTTTCAATGGGACTTTTTCATTAAGATAGAGAAAAACACTCTGCTGCCATATTCTGGTGACTTCTCAGATTTCTGAAGTCAGCAATTCCAAATTATGGTAATTTTTATTTGAAAAAGAAATACATCCAGTGGCGGATTTAACGAATATGGCCCAGGCAGCAAAAATCTAAGTGAGCCCATTTTAAAATTTTATTTAATCTATCACACACGGAATTCAGTTTACTGTCCACATACTGTCCGAAGATGTTCTTGCTCTACCTGTTTGATCTGCCGACGGTTATGCATTGTGACTAATCTGTTTATGCAGACGATTTGAAGTGTTTCGCCCCCGCCACTGGTTCTGATATGTCGGTTAACCTACAACGATCGTGTAGCGAGTTTTCCAAATGGTTGACAGATGTCAAGCTCAAGCTCAGCACCGTTAAATCGAAACACATATGTTTTGGGACAAAGTGCGATGAGCAGCTAACCATTAACGACGTTCTGATTAAGAGGGTTGATGAAGTTAAGGATCTCGAAATTGTAATTACCAGTGACTTATGTCCCAGCAGACGGATCGCTACAGCGACAAATAAGCCTTGTAGAGTCGTCAGCATGTTGAAGCGGCATTTTAAACACCTTGACAAGCACCGTTTCACACTGATTTATAAGAGCCTTATTAGACCGATTGTAGAGCATTGCAATTGTACGTGGAAGCCGGTGTCGAGGAAGGACGTGATCGATCTCAAATCCGTACAGAAAAAGAGGTTTAAGCTGTGGCCGGCCGGCAACCTAACATATGAAGATAAGCGTGCCGAGCTGCATATTACTAGTTTAGAGGAGCGGCGCCTTCGTGGCGACCTTATCGAAACTTATATAAATTGGTTAACGGCATTTATAATATCGACTATTTTCTGCCCTCCCTTGTATCATTTATTATTATTATTAGTAGTAGTAGTATTATACAAGCCATGTTTGAAAGGTCACATCTTAAATCTAGTCCTTTGCTAATTGTACAATAATTAATCATCTGATGTGGTCTCTCAACCCAGGTAACCAAAACCTGTTGGGCTAATGTTGGGAAAACATTTCTGTGCCAGTGTGTTTTTATTGGCACTGCATAGGCAGCCAACGTTAATACAAGAGAGAAATGTCTTGCTGGCTGATGGTTATATGAGCAAATGAGTTAACATATGGAAAATCATTGGTGTGTCAGTGTATTTTCATTGGCACTACATAGGCTGCCAATGCTGGGTCAATGGTTAAATGCCTAATTAGGGCAATGTTAAAAAAACATTGTTGGTCAAATGCTATTATATCCTGCTGGGCCAAAGGTCTCATTAGGCTAATATTAGTTGCAAAGATTTAACAACTTCGCCAATTGAATGCCAACGATATGCCAATGTGTAGTGTTTCTTGGGTATATTAGGAGTTATTTAAGGCAAAGGTTATACCACAATTACTTTAAAAATAACTGCTGGTATCCAGGCCATCCTCCCCAAAATATTGATTTCTTATGTTTCATTTATAGTTGTCATAGCAGCATGCCATAGCAACATATTTTTATCCTTACTCAACGTTTAGCTATATTATAATACTATAATAATACTTATTATATGATATACTATGCAGGATGGACGAATGGTTTATGTTTGGAAAAATCATAATTAATGTTAGAATTCACAAATTAAATGCATCTAACTTGTTCATCCAGTTAGATTAACATGTCTGGGCAATTATCAAATCATAATCTACATCTTGTTCTTAACATTAATTGTCTAACAGCTTATAATACGGACACTTTGAAAACTGAAAACCAACTATTGGCAACTGCACTAGGCGAAAGCGTTGGCCAAATGTTAAATGCCAACATAAAACTGACGATTAGCAAATGCACCAGACGAAAATGTTGGCAAACTATGTGTGTTACCTGGGAAGTGTCCTCTCCCTTTCTTGCTGGCCCTTGTGACATCTGTTGGCCTAGCTATATGCTGTAAGGTGAAATGGTCCTCCATAGTATACAGTGGGTTAAAGGTTGGTACATTATTAACTTTAAATGGTTTAAGGTATTAAATAGAGGCTCAACGGCATTATGCTATCACACAAGAATCCTATACCTATGTTCATCTTAGGAAATGCTTAAGAAAAAAATGTTGTTACAATCTTACTTGAATCCTGGGCATAAGCACAAACTTTCACGCTTAAAAGAGAGCAAAAAAAGCTTACATAACCTAACTAACCTAAACTAACCATTATAATAGTGAAATTCCACTTTGAGCTTTTGTCCAGCTACCAGAATAAATACACGTAATTTTGTGCAACAAATATGAAATATTTTTTCCTGGTTTTTTGTAAAGTTAGTTTGATATTGATAGAATGCAACTCAAATTAGAAAATATTTATAGCCAAATAATTGTATAATTTATTTTAAATACAAAATGGCTGTGGTCATCCATCCCATACAAAAAATGACTGTCAGAATTCTGCAGAATTCAGCGACCTAAATCTCTGCAGAAAAGTATGTTTCAGAATTATGGTGGCGAATTCTGCAATAGTCATTCCTGCAAAGTTATGCAGAATCTTTTTTTTAAAAAAAAATAGTTAACAGAGGAAAGCGAACACGGAAACTTGCCAATACCAACCTAACTCTTTACCCATACAAAAAATGACTATCAGAATTCTGCAGAATTCAGCCACCTGATCTCTGCAGAAAAGTATGTTTCAGAATTATGGTGGCGAATTCTGCAATAGTCATTCCTGCAGAGTTAAGCAGAATCTATTTAAAAAAAAAGAGTTAACAGAGGAAAGCGAACCCGGAAACTTGCCAATACCAACCTAACTATTTTACGCACTTAGCCACCCATACTACTTGGAAGTGAAGCATTATAAAAGGGAGTTATGGTTAGCTAATACTGCATAGGACATTATTACCATTAAGAATATACATAAATGCTCATATTTATTAACTGTTATGTGATGTGAATGTGATTAGAGGGGTTTATTAGTTTAAAGGTGCTAATTAGATTTAAGGTGTTATTAGTTTAGAGGGGTTATTAGTTTGGAGGAGTTGTTAGTTTGAAGGAGTTTAGTTCGGAGGGGCTTTTAGTTTGAATGGGGTTATTAGTTTGGAGGGGTTGTTAGTTTGGAGGGGTTATTAGTTGAAGGGGTTATTAGTGTGGAGGGGTTATAAGTTTGGAGGGGTTATAAGATTAAAGGGGTTACTAGTTTGGAGGGGCTATTGGTTTGGATGGGTTACTAGTTTAAAGGCGTTATTAGTTTAAAGAAATTAATTTTTTAGAGAGGTTATTATTTTAAAGGGGTTATTATTTTAGAGGGGTTATTAGTTTTTAAGAGGTTATTAGTTTGAAGGGGTTATAAGTTTAGAGGGGTAATAAGTTAGTGGGGTTATAAGTTTGGAGGGGTTGTTAGTTTGGAGGTGTTTATAGTTTAGAGGGGTTATTAGTTTGAAGTGGTTATTTGTTTGGAGATGTTATTAGTTTGGATGGGTTATTAGTTTGGAGGGGTTTTTAGTTTGGAGGGTTATAAGTTTCAAGGGGTTATAAGTTTGGAGGGGTTATAAGTTTGGAGGGGTTTATTAGTATACAGTATTTCTGCAAGTTTAAAGCATCTTTAAAATTCTGCAGAAATTTGGTTGAAAGCTGTGCAGACTATTTTCTGGG
>JAQGBW010006245.1:0-10867 GCA_034698625.1 Julus scanicus
TATATGCAGAATTCATTTTCAAAATTTGTGTAAATAATTCATGTATATAATTCAAGTTTCAGTGAGCTTTGTCCATTGGCCGTACACTGTAAACATGTTCTATTATGCGAATAATTTATAGGCTTAAATTGTTTGAATGCAAGTGAATACAAAGTGAATACAAATTTACGTATGCCATTACACACTTATGTGGAATTCGCTTAATTGGGGCAGCTGCTTAATTGGGCCAAAATGCCAAAGTCCCGATGTGTCCCAATTAAGCGGAATCGTCTGTATTTTCTTGTATACCACTGAGAACTAAAGCAAAATGACATTTAGTAAAGACTCATTGTATTTTTTCTGTAGTGTTGTCTAGTTTATTTAACATATTTTTGGAGCAAAAAATGGTTTAAAGTCGACACAGTTTACACTCACAATGCACAGACCAGCAAGTACTTATCCATTTTAGTATGGAAAAGTGACTTTCAAAATACTCCATTTAGATATTCATGTTTCTAAAAAAAGCCAAAAAAAAAAGCTCTTTTCACCTCTCAGAATTACTCGCACACATCTTTAGACTTGAGGGAAATTGATGAAAAAGCTGCATTTTTTCATGCATATGTAAACACACCAAGAAGGCATTTGTATTACGTCGATCCTCTTTTCATGGCAGCCAGCAACTGTTAAACACCCGGCGAATAGAAGTTAGCTAGGATTAAATACTGAATGTAGGCTTTATACATATAGAGTAGATGCACCTCCTTTGATGTACTATTTTCAAAAGGAAAATGGCAAAATGTACCCATAAACCGCCCACATTTCAATGCCTTTAAGCTTCTATGTACGCATAATGTCCAAATTCTCATTAAAGTTCAGCCATATTGCTTCTTTTCACATCTGAATAATAATGAGAAAAGTTTTAGAAGATGGATATATTAGAAGAATAGACTTAAGGAAGGAATCGAAAAAATCTTTTGTAAATTAATAAATCGGCTTGTATGTAGGGCCAACATAAAAATCAACCTTGCTGAGGAGCGGTCAAAAAGTCTTGCATATTCGTTTATTAATGTCGTACAAAAAAACTGAAATAGCTATTTTAATAAGCAGAAAATTTTCTATTTTTCAATGCTGGACCCGAGTTTGTTGACACATTTATCCCAATTTTTGATGAGATTGTGTATACCCTCCTCGTAAAATGCGTTATGTTGGTTATGCAGATATTGCCGAAGTACAAGTTTCACATCATCTGTTTGGAATTTTTGACCACTCCAGTGTTCCTTTAGTGGACCAAAGAGATGGAAGTCGCTCGGTCAAAGGTCAGGGGTGTATGGTGGATGTTTCGATGTTTCCCACCCAAACATGTTGATCTTGTGGGCTGTGGCATGGGCAGAATGGGGACTTCTCTTTTTGTCAGTTACAGTTGTTTGGCGTTCTTTCTTAAAGTTTAAACACCACCTCTGTACCGTTCTTTGTGAAACGCATTCGTCACCATAAACTCCTAACATTTCACTATAAATTCCACTCGATTTCATGTCTTTCAACACTGAAAAACGAATAACACGTCGTTGTTCCTCTTGCGTGAACGTTTTCGAGTGAGGCGCCATTTTGTTTCTGATAGTTTGTTCGAAATTCTGCATGAATTGTGGCGCCGTGTAGTGACCTAAACCCCAAAATTTCCTGCTCTTTAAAATGGCTATTTCAGTTTTTTTGTACGCCATCCGGTTTTCGAATAATTAACGAATATGCAAGACTTTTTGACCGCCCCTCGTATTTGTCTTTACATTATGTAGCCTTGCCAAGGATGCTAGACAGCTTTTTAGGACTGTCAGTCAGTTCCAAATCGCTGTTCCTCTTGCGTGAACGCTTTCGAGTGAGGCGCCATTTTGTTTCTGATAGTTTGTTCGAAATTCTGCATGAATTGTGGCGCCATGTAGTGACCTAAACTCCAAAATTTCCCGCTCTTTAAAATGGCTATTTCAGCTTTTTTGTACGACATCTGGTTTTCGAATAATAAACGAATATGCAAGACTTTTTGACCGATCCTCGTACGAGAACTTCGATAGAAATATAAGATCATGGTGTACGGGCTGTTGATTTGCATATCTACGTGGCCCCTAATTAAGGTCCTTCTATCTGTAACCGAAATTCCCATTAAATGGCGCAAAACACAATTGCATTAAATGTCGTTAACGAATATTAAAAACGTTGCCCCATAAAGTTTATGTTGATTCTGTGTTATGCATGAGCTGCAAATTGGAAAAAAAAAACGTTATAACGTATATCTATACATCTAAAGACGAATTTAAGCTACAAACATGGTGTATAAAAAAACGACTTTTCATTTTGATTTCCTCCACTAATAGCCTCGTTAATACGGTCATTATATAATTTTTTTTCTAGCGTATGAAAACACGCGTAAAAGGCAGTGAAAACGTAGAACGTGTCATTAAAATTCATCGTACAAGACTCGCATTATCAACTAAACAACATGTGTGAATAAGTATTATCGTCAGAAAAGACATCAATAAATCAGAACGAAAAACCAAAAAACTAAAAAAAATTCAGATTGTGAGATAAATTATGAGAAAACATATGTCAATACAAGCTGACTTTTTAAAGCAAAGTTTTTGAACGAACGTGTATAATTCAGAAAGATTCAAAATTTAGCTTAATTAAGATATGTCAGAGTTTTGGTGGCAAATACAAATTAAATAATTTTAAATTAAATAAATAAAAATCTACAGGGTGGGCCAATAAAAAGTAAGCCAACTTTATAAAAATCATAAAATGGTTATTTATTAATGGAATTTAATGAAAATTTGTACAAATATTGTTTTTATCTTTACTTTTGAATTGCCCTCCTTCACGTAATGACGTAACTTTGTGAAAAATAGAAAAAGGTCCCCTCTTTAAAATGTATATTTCCATTTTTCGATTGGATAAGCAGCCCTGTGTAACTTATTTTTGGGACAGCCATCAGTCAAATGAACACTTAGAAAGGAGTCGATAGAAAAAAGTTGAAATTTATAAACATAAATACAATTGTAATTTTTTAAAATCATTCTTGATTTAATTAAAGAATATCTTTTTGCACTTCAAATTGGTGAATTCCAAATTACTTACCATAATGGTTGGCAAAGCTCTTTTTCAACAGCTACCATGACAACATTTAGAAATTTAAATGGTACAGTGGAACCTCGCTTAACGAGCACCTCGCAATACGAGTAATTCGCATAACGAGTGATATGTGGATAGGGGAATCTGCTACAAATTTATTCAATGATAATGTGGTGTCCCATTTTTATCAAATTTGGAAGCGTCGGCAAAAACAAATGTCTCTAGACAGCTTTCTAGTAAAATGGAATTTAGGTATGAATGTATGTAGGTAGGAATATATATTTTTTTTTATTTGAATAAATGTTACACATAACGTTTTTTTGAGTATTTTTTTGGGAAAATTTCACCTTTTGAGTATTTTCTTTGGGAAAATTTCACTTTTTGAGTATTTTTTCGGCATGGAACGCATTATCGTATTTTACATCAATTTATATAGTAAAAATTGTTTGGCTTTACGAGTGTTTCGCTTTACGAGTAAGACTCCGGAACGAATTATACTCGTTATACGAGGTTCCCTTGTATTTTTTTTTTATTTTTATCACTCTCGCCTTAACTATAGAATATTTTTTGCACTTAAAGTGGTGAAATCAAAATTACTTATACAAATATTACCATAGCTGTTGACAAAGTTCATTTTTAACAGCTATGACAACATTTAGAAATTAAAATGGTACATTATTTCTTTCTCCTTCGTTTATACCCTTATAGTTTACGAGTTGTTTCAGCTGTGAAAGAAATTTAAAAGTCCACAATTCACTTTTTTCAAGATTTCACATTTCTGAATTGCATCTTTTTTTTAAGCATTCTTCCAGCTATGCTAACAGCAATGTAAATCAAAATAAATATATTCTTCCTTTTTTATACAAGTGTAAAAATTCTAAACGAACCAGGCGTTTCTTGCAATGCTTGCCTAACATTTTTAAACACTGCCTTTACGACGTCCCCTTAAACGATAAATATGTTTCCAACATAAAAACCTTTTTGTCCATTATAAATTCTACGATATTTGGGTTTTTTGCAACTTTGGGGGTTCCTTTTTGAACATCCTCTATTTCATAGGCTTAAACTTATTAGATTTCATGGTTGCGAGTGGAATATATTTGCTGAAACTGGTCTACGAAGCGAATGAAGAGCTGTTCAGTCGAGCAAAAATTTAGCCTTAAGGTTTTAGAAATGAATAAAATTACAGTAGATACATCTTTTGAACGTCATGGTAGCCAAAATATTTAAAAAACTGAAAAATTCCGAACACCATATGTTGGTGAATTTAGTACTCTCTTTATACTCTGATATATATCAGCGTAATAATAGCTTTTATATCGTCTGACTTCCAGTTTTTAATATTCCCTATAGTAATATTATTCCTCCCCCTTTTCCATGTCACTCTATAGCATATTAGGCCTAATGTTTGTCTATAAAAGGGCCTTTTATTGCCTAATATTCGAAGCACTTCATAAGACTACTGACACACAAGGCGATATTGGACCCTGTACTCTCATAGCGTTGACTATAAACGTCTTTAGACGCCTATAAAAAAAATTCTTCAATTTTTATTAAATTGAGTGACCAGCAATTCCTTCAGGCTCCTGGGTACAAAGAACCCAATTCGAGTACTACAATGGTCACCGAATATTTCACGAATAACTGAACGATGTAATTTGAGAATTCACAAAATATTCCATCAAATTCAACCTCTGAGGATCATAAAATTTCGTATAGTCAATCCACTGGATAAAATTGCGTAGTACAGTGGAGTCTCACTTATACGAAGCTCACTTATACGAAACATTCAGTTATACAAACAATTTCTTGTTTCCCCGGCAAAACTCAGTTAAACCCTGTGCAATGCATTATTCACTTATACGATATTTAGTTATACAAAACTTCTACTTATACAAAGGGTGATTCCTTCCCTCGATGTAATCCCCTTGTGTAAATACTATTCAATTATAAGAAGTGCTTTTTCGCATAATTGTGAAGTGTTTCGTCTATTCTAAAGACTAAACGAAAAATAGTCTGATGTTAATATTGACTGTGAACAGGTCTTATATAATATGTAGCTTGCAGGAAAAACAAGCAAGATAAAATTACAGTTTTTTTAAGACGAAATAAGCACATTTCTGAAGATGTAACTTAAGTTACATCTACCTTATTGTTTGTGATTATATCAAACACATCTTTTTTTTTTGTTTCTGTTCTTTTTTGTATGTACATATTCATTGACAAAACTATTAAACGACATTTTTTAAGAAGAATTATTCTCTAGTTATTAAAATACAGTAACCACGAAGCCTGCTAGTACATGTACATGCACACTGTAGTCACTAATATGAAGAATGTTCTGTTCCCCCTCATATTCGTATAAGTGAGACTCCACTGTAACATGGCATTCCTTTGTTGTTTACTTTCATGCACGAAGGGAAATCGGTTTCTCAGTTGCTTGCCAAAGTTGCATTTAGTACAATTTCACCCTACTGAGCTCACTGATTACTGTTAATCCCATTATAGGTATTATAATGGCGTACGAATGATTTCTTACCATTGGCTCGATTTTGGAATAACACGTCAGGCTTAAAACAGTGGGATTTTTTTTGCCAAATTTAATTATAAATTACTGTACATTTTCTTGTCGATACTATATAGGCGACACAATTTGCTACAAGTATGTTTTTGGTTTTACAAACGAGCATTTAGAAATGTAGAAGTACGAGGGGCGGTCAAAAAGTCTTGCATATTCGTTTATTATTCGAAAACCAGTCGTACATCTTAAAAAAAAACTGAAATAGCCATTTTAATGAGCGGGAAATTTGGTTTTAGGACACAACATGGCGTCACAATTCATGCAGAATTTCGAACAAATTATCAAAAAACAAAATGGCGCCTCACTCGAAAGCATTCACGTCAGAGGAACAATGAAGTGTTATTCGTTTTTTAGTGTTGAAAGGCATGAAAAATAGTGAAATTTATAGTGAATTTATGGTGACAAATGTGTTTCACAAAGTACGATACAGAGGTGGTGTTTAAACTTTAGGGCGGTACGCACCAAACAAATCATACACATAAACAAGAAACATACACAAAAAACACTGAAACAAAGTTTCTAGCATACTTTTCGAAACATTTATCGCAAAACGGGGAAGGAAGGAGGGGGGGATAAAGGGGGAGGAAACGAGTGTACACACCCAAGACACATTTCTTCAATATTCGGTGTTATCAACTGAAGTTGAGCTCATGGTCTGTGATAATAATAAAACTGCAGTATTTTTCAACCTAAAGATTCAAAAGCTAGTTCATTTTTTAAATAAAATCTCCTGTTTTGTTTTTTATTCTTAAACACATGTATGCGGCTGTTTCCAAAAGCAATCAATGGCGGCATTTTATTTAGATTACATTAAACTCAAGCATACTGTGTTAACAAAATACAGCTACAAAAACAAAGTAGCTCGCAATTTTAAGTCAGTTTTTCTTTAAAAATTAAACTAAAAAAGTTATTTTTTCGCTCGTTCAAGCATTTTTTGTTTTGCGTTTTTTTCCAACAGGTTAACTTTAACCGCCTTTATTTCGCTAATTGTCAATTAATAATTAATCCAACTTTATTTTATGCTTCAGCATCACGCGATGCAGGTTAATTCCATGCACGTATCAATAAATTTGTAATTTTCATAAAATATGTCGCGTGTAATATTTTCTGGGAGGCATAACACCTAAAGTGAATTTTAATTAAATTTTCACTCGGCTTTGTTTTCCTAATGTTAAAGCTGTGTTGACACAATGGCTAGTCAAGCAGCTCATTGGTCGTTAGTCAAAAAAAATAATGATCTTTATATTCGTTTTATGTATACCTTCTTTTTATGGCAAGCGTATTAATTGAAGGCCACGCTATAAATACTCCTAAATATCCCATGCATTCATGCAACAAATGATTTTCACACGCCATTTTTTCCCGTTACATGTCACAGTTGCCTTTTGGCATGCTTTCACACATTGATTTATCATTTTTGGGTTATTATTTGTTGTCTGTCGTAGATTTACGTCAACATAAAACACAATTAATGGTCACGCACGCATATGTACTGGTCATTAATTAAAGTGACCATTCATCATCATAACAAACTTCTAGGTGATGGCAGGCGAACAGTTATCGGAATACCAGAGCAAAGAAATATCACATGGCACTCACGAATGTGGTCGGAATGCACTGAAAGGTTAAGCTAAAAAAATAACAGTGTAGCTGAAACCCTCGTATTGTATAACCGAGCATGCAGAGGACGCTAAAAGTAGGGGAGACCGGGGCACAGTGGGTATACTTTTTAGAATTCATTTTTTTGTGGAAAAATATTTAACTCGCATCATTTTAAAAGAATAACTCAGTAATGTACAAGCCTTCAGGATCTGTATACATTTTGTCATCGTTTTAGAGCTACTAATTATTTTGCTATAAAATATTAAAGTTGGTTGCGCAGACTGTCCCACTGTGCCCCTATACCGGGGCACAGTGGAACATGGCATGAAGTACAGTGATCCACGCGAAATTAAGACACATTTTACGAGAAAAAGAACACCACATTGATTAATTGTGTTTAATTCAGCACGTCAATTTAAAATTCCAAGTATAAATTACAAAAACGATTAAAATTAAACGTAATTACAGCAGCTTTCATATTTTCACTGCTTACTTAGCCAAATGTGATTTTTTTCTGTGATTGTGAACGTTTTATTTTTACATGTATGCTGGGATATGTCCCACTGTACCATATAATGTTGTGGTCCACTGTACCCCGTATAACCAATTTGATTTGCATGCGGCCTTACAGCTGACCACGTGACTAATTAACATAAATTTTAGTTTGAAATTATAGCTGGATATAGACACTCGTCAATGGTATATCGCAGCATTACTAATGTTTTATAATTACACCTAGAATAAAAATCCAATTGCGAGTTGAATAATTACTTTTCAAGAACAAAAAACTTTAACTGCAAATACTTTCTTCTATACTTGTGTCAGATCGCAGAAATTTTGGTTAATGAAAGAGTGCTGCAGAAAGGTTCTTTGCAAATCAAAAGCATTGGATTGCTGATAAAACCTGATTTTATAAAGACGTTGTACCACTGTGCCCCGGTCTCCCCAACTAAAACAAAGCCCCGTTCTCACGATGCCACTGAAATGTCGAATTTTGCGTATCATAAAAGCAACATAGAATACCTTTTCATCTGCTCCAGAACCGTTTTTCATTGATTTTTAATTTTTTTAGTTTATTTTGTTGTACTTACGGATTACCAGAATTTTCTATCGCAAATATTTTGCTTATTATCCTCAGACGAGCATAAATACAGCTTCAGCATTTTTCAGTTTTATAATTCCAAACAAGGAACAATTCCTGAAAGCACGAGATTAAGAACAGCGCGTGCACGAGATTAAGAACAGCACGTGTACCTTCATGAAAATGCACGTGACCGTGACGTCACAGCTCATTTCAGTTTCACAATCATCCACATATTTTAATCTCTATCGCATTACACTTGAAATCTGCATCCTCCAGCTGAAGCCGCGCAAAATTTGAGAACTGAACAAATATATGATCGGCTGGTTATATTAGGTGGATTGCACTCCAACTTAACTCAATTACGTGATGCGCAAGTCCTCCACAAAGCGTATTTTCAAGGGACAAACGTAGACAACTAGACAGAAAAAAATAACCAACCCAGAGTGTGGCCAGCTGCCAATCAGTCTTCAAGCATGTAGAAGTTTACTGCCCAGATGGGCACTTTGACTAACAAAACTGAGATCAATATATATAGTGTCTAAAAGTGTACACAATCTGTATGCCATTGTACCTTATAGGAGTTAAGAACCTTTGCAAAAACAGGTTGCCTTTAGAAAACCTAATTCAATCATAAATCCCCACAGTCCCCATTTTAAAGTACACGTGTTTACTAGTCATATACTGCCGTTACACATGTAATGTCTGTACAACTGAAATGACTCAAGGGAATTTAAAATTTATAATATCATGAAGAAACAAAGAATAGCATTGGATGATAGTATCTAAAAGAAGGAAAACAGGAAAATGATAAACATACACGCCGCCATTCTCAATGTTTTTTTTCTAAGAGGAGCGGTCAAAATGTATTTCATATTCGTTTATTAATAATAATAGATGTCGTACAAAAAAAAACTGAAATAGCCATTTTAATGAGCTGGAAATTTGCTATTGTTCAATATATGACCCGAGTTTGTTGACACATTTATTCCAACGTTTGATAAGATTGTTTATACCCCTCTCGTAAAATGTGTCTATGCAGATATTGCCGAACCGCGAGTTTCACATCATCGTCTGTTTGGAATTTTTGACCACTTGAGTGTTCCTTTAGTGGATCAAAGAGATGGAAGTCGCTCGGTGAAAGGTCTGGGCTGTATGGCGGATGTTTCAATGTTTTACACCCAAACATGTCAATCTTATGGGCTGTTGCATGGGCAGAATGGGGACTTCTCTTTTTGTCAGTTACAGTTTCTCTTCCTTTTTTAAAGTTTAAACACCACTTCTGTACAGTACCTTGTGAAACACATTTGTCACCATAAACTCCTAACATTTCACTATAAATTTCACTCGGTTTCATGCCTTTCAACACTGAAAAACGAATAACACTTCTTTGTTCCTCTGCCGTGAACGCTTTCAAGTGAGGCGCCATTTTGTTTTTGATAGTTTGCTCTAAATTCTGCATGAATTGAGGCGCCATGTAGTAACTTAAAACCAATTTCCTGCTCTTTAAAATGGCTATTTCAGTTTTTTTACGACACCCGGTTTTCGAATAATAAACGAATATGCAAGACATTTTGACCGGCCCTTGTACATTTTTTTACTTTTTTCCTCATCTCTCTTCTTTTCTTAGTTAACTATTTGTATATTGCTCTCCTTCTAAGACGACATCTAGTGCATGATTGACAATAACAAACTATTTTCATTTCAATTTCGTATTTATTGTTGTTCTAGTAGTCTTCATGGAAAGTCAAGAAAGCATCTTCTACATCAATTCCATTTCAATTTCAAAACATTTCCAACTTTTCAGATTTCTGGACTCGAACAATAAACCTCGTGAAGTGCGTATACAATATACGATTGTAAAGTGGATGAATGAAAGTTCAAGTTTTTAATAGAATTCTCTACTATATATGACATTCGAGTTTATGTCGAATTAAACGTGATAAATCGTTCATTACGTGGAATAATGTATTCTCGCTGAAGAGCAGTGCTTCCTCTATCAGGAATTCATTACGTTTGCAATTCTGTTGACAAAATCCTAAATACGACCTCCGCGTTCCAACTATTAACGATTTAATTTATAGAAACCCCAAACATCACCGTTGCCCTTTGAAAATCCATCTATATATCCTATCGTCATCTATTCTTACCGCTACATTTACTCGACAGTTACCCGAAATTCATCGTATAGAACCTCGCCACACGTTTTCGTGTTGAAATCTCTCGATTCTCAAGACCAATCTTGAAGTCAAAGAGATAAAAATGAAAAAGTACTTTTTCAACAACGGTCTATTCTACCGGAAGTACTTACATCTATCTAAGTTTTAAACCTTTCTCTTTATTGAAGGATTGAAGTATACACATTCTAGGGGCACTTTTCTAGGTTTTATGAGATGGACACACCCATGTTAAAAAAAGTATTTAACCTATATAATAATAATGTTTATTAACACTCATACTGAGTACATATTGGACATTTAAGTCCTGAGTTCTGTACATGTTAAAAT
>JAQGBW010006246.1:0-10866 GCA_034698625.1 Julus scanicus
TTTTTTAAATATATGTAAATATCAAAATTGTACAGCTATTAAAGACATTTAATAGGTGTAAAATTTTGATATTTACAAATGTTTGCAAAATGGCGGCTGAAACAAACCCAGAGGGCAAACGTTTTTGCTTATGTTTGTACATACGTGTATATATACGTACATGTACGTCTTGGTGGAGACCCGACTTTAGAGGCCTAAAGACTACCAAGGTCATAGAGGGCATAAACAATGTCCTCATTGATTAGTATTGCCTGTTTCGATAATTTGATGACGTACTTTTAATTCACAAATTGTGCTACTGAAACGTGGCATAAGACTACACATGTTTATACTTAATAATTTGCGTTAAATGTACAATTTCTATAAATTTTGTTATGAAAAGTGAAAATATAGCACGTAAACTATATGGAAAATACCTTTTCAAATACCATTTTCCCACTCGGCATGGCTACTAAATCGTGTTTAATTGTCTAAAATCATACACATATGCACTCTAAATTTGCATGGCTTTGGCGTGGCCTGTTTTTAACAATAAATTAAAGTTACAACACCTAAGATATGCATTTAACTATATTTTATTTTCGTGTTCATGTTTTGTTTTTTTAAAATTTTTAAATTATATAAGTCAAATACTTGTATGTCATGTTGGCAGCTTAGTTTATGTATGTGGAAGCATTAAGCCGGGTCTCCATCAAGACGTACATTGTACGTACATATATGCTATAGTCAATGTGTAAAAAATAGTCATTTTACAAAATGACTGAACGTTTAGCTTGATTATTTATTTGACTTATTGCCTGGTTAGGTTAGGTTATTACTAATCGTGTGTCATTATGTGACCAGTCCTTTTGTACATTTTGACTCATTTTACAAAATGACTGGTTTGACACATTGACTGTAACATATATACACGTTTTTACTAACATGTGTAAATATCAATATTGCAATATTTGATATTTACATATATTTACAAAATGGCGGCTGAAACGAACGCGGAGGGCAAACTTTTTTGCATATGTTTGTAAAAACGTGTATATACGTACAATGTACGTCTTGGTGGAGACCCGGCTTTAGTTTGTTTTTGCTTTTTAGAAAAAACATGCATGCGTATTAAAAATCAACACAAGTTTTCTTCAGATTTAAACATAAATGTACACAAGTATAGTTCATGGCTATTAAAAAAATTAATGAGATATTTATATAACCTCCATACATAATTTGAAAGTGTAGATGAACAATTTGTGTGTGGTTACAAGTGTGTATGTTGTTTAAATTTACAAGCGTCCCGTCTTCAAATTGTTCATTTTATAACATTATTTATTTTCAAAAATCCTGTTTAGACTGTTTAAAGTAGCTTTTTACACATCACCCCGACACACAATATCAATCCTTAACGTGAACCTCTGAGAATATTCAACGTTTTCCATTTTAGAAATGTATTGGTAGAAACATTATACTGTATTCTGACTTTTTATGACTTTTTAAAAAGTCATTTTCTTAGCAATTTTTTTTTAAATCGCTGTTAAAGTTATGTTCGGTAGGAATGCAATATGGATTTCTAACGTCTGTGCATGTGGAAAAATGTTTTTAATTGGTACCCCTCAGGCATTTGCATTTATATTCTGTTCATAATGTATCCAATCGTATGACAAGATTTGAAACCGCTCATTTCTTTTGATAAAACGATATCTTATGTTCAAACGTAAACTGCAAACGATTCTCTTAATTGTATATAAATATTTTTAAAATTCGTTATGTAAATTGTTAGATTATTCCTGCATTTTCCATCACGGTTGATTACGCGTTACATCTCGAAATTTTTCGGAATTGACAAGAAGAAGCTATGCCATGACTGTTTATCTCGCGTTTCACTTCACGCGGCGAGCTCTAATTAATATACAAGATAGTGTTTTGGCAAATTATGCACAGAATTTGTTTTGCTAAAACGGCAAATTATTACAATTATGAGGTTAATTATCAAAACTTAACTTCTTCGCTTTGCCTTCTCATCTGCTGCTGCTCCTCTAGCCGAATCGTATTGGCGTCCCGACCACTTTCGTGTATGTGCATGTTTAATTGCATCAGATTAATTTAATGCTTAGTTAAGCATCGCACTGCGCTAATGGATATGCAGCTGGCGTTGCCACGCTTATTTGCCTTGTCTTTGTCATTTTCCATCCCATTATTTCGATGCCTTTCGCAATATGAAGGCTGGAGATGCTGCAACGTCGCAGCGCAATGAATGCCAAGTGCTGTTTATCTGGCTGTTATACACGTGCAAATTGTTATTCCCGAAATGGTGGGTTGATTAAATTAGCCAATCATCTGGCTATCATGCACGGGCACGATGAACTCCAACGTGCTACTTAGGCCCCTGCTAATCCAGCGCACGAAACAAAATTTAGAACTATATATCTTGCTTGTAATGTTAGGCTGTTCATAGAGCAACAATTCCAATGCAGATCTTGTTCTTTAATTTTTAGATGTATCAAGGTCAGAAATTTCAAAATGGATTTTGGTACGGCAAGGATGGACTGATTTCCATATGTGTTGCGTATAGTACTGTACCGTTTTTGTTAGGGACTACAAGTTTCATAATTGTTAAATTTCCTTTTTATAACAAATCGTTGGCAAGCATGTAGCACATTCCATAATTTCTTTTAAGTAGGTGAGAGTGGGAAGCATTGAGACACTTCTTAATAAAACATATTTTGCGCATTCAATAATTGTACTTTTGATCTAAATCTGTTAAGATATGTGACCTAACAAAGTGGATGTGTTTATGAAGCGAATTATATTAAATCTACTGTCAAATTTTGTCACTTAAAAAATTGTTACGTAATGTCGATCCCGAATTACGTTGCAACTGAAATATGATAAAATGAAATTATTATTCTTGAGAAAAGTTGCTTCACAGCGATTTCCATCTTTCATGCTAAAATCATAGATACAACATAATAATTTTCAAAATTAGCAACAACTACAAAAAAGTCGTCCCTTGCCCCAAATCAGTTGTCTCAGTTTATCCCACATGGAGATTACCCATTGAAACTTAAATTGTCATGAAAACACATTCAACCAAAGCTATATACGTTTCTATAGTTGCTTAGAAATAAAATATTCATTAATTAGCAACATATTATGTATGTGTAGATATCTGCAAAAAATATTTAGGTAGAAATGATTTTTGTATAAGGCAATTTTTTTTTACGACTCAAAAACGAACTCTCTAAAATTCCATAAAGGCATAGTATACGCTATTTCTGTTTGCTACATAGATTGTTATATAGTAGTAAGTTAAGGAACTTTAGATTAAATATACATATCTCGATCCAATATTATCTCTATTTCCTACATTTAATAATGTCGCTGCGCTTCAGCTTACTTCATATCTCAATGCTTCCCAGTCTCCTCTACATGACTTGTGCTGCATGTTTCTGTCGATTAAACGTGTCTAGATCATACTAGACCAAATGTGCTAGTGAAAATTATTGCAACACCAGCGTCCTATAAGTTCAAAGGCTTGATAAAATGTCCTGTTAAAATTCCATAAAGGATGGCAGGCCATTTTGCTTTGTTAGGATGGAAATATGTACCGTCGCTTCCCTTGTTATATATTGGGCAATAAATTGTACATTTATTTTCTATTTCATGTTTGTTGGCACTATTCGATGGCACCCACCGGCGTCGTGAGTTGCCCAGCATGGTCTTCATACACCATAATTGTTATTTTTCTGCATTTTCATTACCTGGGCTGTTTTATGTCTCTGCATGTGGCTTCCAGCCAGGTTTCGCCCAGGGGTTTCTGGTCTCGTTTCCATATTCATTAGTGAAGTGAAGCGGAGGAATTGCGCCCTGTTAATTTGTTGCTGGCTTGTTAGCGATATGATTTGGGAGCCATTTTGCGGCTTATGAGGTGGCTGCGAGGAACGAGTAACTAAGCTCATTAGGTGATCCTTTTAGGAGTCTTTCCTGAACCCTGCACACAAGCCTTATTGTTTCCATTAAATGGGACATGTGTTTGGCTGAAATGCCAATAATCAGCCAGTTTGTTGTTGGCCCAAGACTCCAGTCCGGATTCTTTTCATCGTAAATTAAATGCCAGAAGGGGGTTTACGACGTTTCTGAGCTTAAGAGGAAGTTACACCCCCAAGCCTGGTTGGGCAAGTTATACTGAGTGCACACTGTACTGTGTCGACTTCAAGGAACCCCGATGGAGATATTACAGTGATGGTTCGTAATTGTCGGCGAAATAGCATGAAAGGCAAGTGGGTTGTCGGCAAAGCGGGACGATCCCGCTTAAAATGCTTAATTTATGTTGGCAATGCATTTGCTCAGTTTCTATTTAAACAATAATTTTAATGCATTTAAAGGCCCACTTTTTTAATATATCAATTTAATAGGGATTTAATCCATTTTGTGTGTGCATAAATCATTTAGTGAAATGAGTTTACAGTGGAGGTGGAATGTCAGCGTCACCACGAGAAAATGAGATTCCCGACTCCTTCGAATCTTTATGAATCTAATGTACAAAGTTTCTTTGTTGAACTCAAGATAAATCCCTCGTCATTGGGGAAGTTTTAGCATGGAATTATTTCATTGCCGTGTCGTAATCGTTAAACAAGGTGCAGTAATTGAATGCCACATTAATGAGGCCATTGAAAATGCAATTTTCAGTCATTTCCGATTTGAAACTTGGTTCGCTCTTGATTAAAAACCTTTTAAACTTGCTGTCTGAGGATTCTATGGTATTTTTGAAGTCTTCATAGCAGTTTTCAGCTACAATAAGTTTAGCGGATCTAGTGTATAGATAATCATTTTCCCCATTCTTCGCATTAAAACTATGATTTTCCGGTATGTTTAATGGGTGGAATGTCGATGATCTTGCATTGGAGACTTTGATAATTGAAATTCTTTAAGAGGGTCGTAAACCTGCAAATTTAAAATTTGGAAAAACATTACTGATATCGTTTATGTGAAACGATGGGATAAATGTTGTTAGGAAAATAATACTTCCTTAAATCGTGATCATTAAGTTGCTCTTCATACTTTTTTATCGAATGTTATCGATTAAATGGATTCCCTAATCTTATTTTGAAATTAATTATAAAGTTTCATTTCATGTTTCAAGTTTGATTTATTGTTTGATATATTAATATATAGGCTATATTTACTTCATTGCATAAATAATTTAGAATATTTCAATTTACATTTTTAGTTGATTTATTGTTAACTAACTATAAAGCTGTCTGCGAGACACTTATTCTATCAGGGTGTTAACATATTTTACCAATACATACACTAAAATTACTCAGGATCGTATTTCAATGTTTATACCATGCTGCCTATGCAGGCTTTTTGCTTGATGACCATATTGGAAACTTTTGAACTTTTGAATGGTATCTGTGTTGACAACTTGGTAACATTCCATTTTCTTTTCCTTTACAGGGATATCAGTCATAACATGTTGACAGTCATTGGCAAGAAGACTTTGAGAGGATCGTTGCTATTGAAAAATTTGTAAGTATATTGAACATGTTTATTTTTTATTGTATAATATTGTTTAAAATGGTGAAATTAAGGTTCATACAACATTTGCAATAGTTTCGGCAGGCTGCTATACTCATTTGTAGATGTTGCAATGAATGTATTTGAGAAATTCTTAACATTAGCCTGCTGTTGCAAATGTGTATTTCCATCCTCATTTATGCTTTTTTTTTAAAGTAGCATTGCATAAAAATGTTATAGCTCACGTATAAGGCTAATGCAGTATTGATACATTTAATCTGACCGTATTAAAAAAAAGATGTGCATGAGGTGAATTTGTAGTAAAGCCGGGTCTCCGCCAAGACGTGCATGTATGTATATACACGTGTTTACAAACATATGCAAAAATGTTTTTGCATACTATGTTTGTAAAAACGTGTATATACGTACATGTACGTCTTGGTGGAGAATGGCTTTATGAGACATTTTTTTGACTGTATTCGTATGTATGCAACATATTATATACACGTACTATTTCACGAAATTGGAAAGCAGGATTGCCTAAAGCGAAAATTTTAAAAATGTCAGCATATATATTGCACTTTGATATAACGAAATATCAATATTCATACGGCGTTTGTTTATGTATAAATATTTGTATTTTGTGAGTTTCTATTCACCAGTTTTACGAAATTAGCAGTTCGAAAATTTTTTTTTTTACAAATCTGTATTCGGGATTATTTTGGGGAAAATGTAATAATGATCCCATTACATGTTAGCCTCACACTTTAAATGCCGAAAAAATGTTTTTCATTAAAAATCGCACTTTTGACGCAGCAACATGACATTATTAATGCAAAAGTGTATTTTCCTTTTATATTTTGCCGATTCGCATTGCAGAATTACGTTTCTAAAACAGAAAATTCGCACTTTTAACGTAGAAAAATTGCGTATATTTACCTTAAAAATCGCACTTTTACCTGCTAAAAAATAACTCTCAATTGTACTATAGGTTATATTTCGGTTGCAACTCATTAGGTTTTTCAGTCTAACAATCATAAAAACAAGTTATTATAATTTTCGGCATAATTTTGTTTTAATTCACTAAGTGTCTCACTTTACCCATAAAATGAGCAGTGGTGGCTCTTGAATAGGCATTGTGGAACTGCAGCACCCCCTATCATTTGATATCATCGCGGTAACATTTGATATAATAAGTCCTTTTATCTTTAATTCTTTCTAATTTAATTTAATCTTAATCTTTTCTGTAATTAATTTATTCAGCCATCCCCCAGTTAACGAAAAAAGATAAAAAATATTATGGAACTGTGCTTTCACACTGTCGCTCCCGCAGTGACAACTGGAGGGCTTCACAGCATTACTCCGCAGCTTTACTCCGCAGCACCCCACTAATTTTTCTATAAGCCGCCACTGAAAATGAAATATTCTACAAAACGTTTCCAAGCGTTAAAATTGTATAGTGGATTTGATAGAATTCGCGACATAAAATTTCCGAACGGTCACTTAGTTAAACCACACATCCTTACAATTTTAGATCAATGGGATAATTAATGAATGCGCAACAATTTTTTTTTAGTAAAAAGTGTCTCAATGCTCCCCAGTCTCCACTACGTACGTGTAGTGCAGCATACCGTGTGATCATCACGTACCTCCACTCATTTTTGGGTGTGTTTTAGTGAACGTAGTGGTACCATAATTGGCATCAGAGCTAAAGCTTAATACAAGAAAAACGGAGGCGTAACCAATCCATTATTATTATTATTATTATTATGTAATAAAGCGGCAAGAACGTGAAAAGTTAAAATTTTTAAAACCCCTAATTTTTGCTGTAATTAGCAACTTCTCGTGGTGGGTTCAGGAGGTTCAATACCCATCCAATAAATCTGGGAACACCTTTGGCGTTCTTGTTCACCATGCAATTCGCGTTTTCTGTTTGCAACGCTTATTTGCCTGACACCTTCAATCCATTTCCTAAAATTAACTTTCTGAGAGGTAATAATTAGACCGCTGCAGTAATTAGCCCGATCGTAACCCCTGGTTTGGGGGTGTCTTTATCGGATTATTTCATCACTTGCATCATGGTTAGGGTGAGCGCAGGTGGAGTTTGGAATAAGGTAATTAATCGTTCGTTTATTATGGAACGGAGGTGTTGGCCGCATTCGCCGCCTCGCCTGAGGACCTTTGCAGATTCTGGCAAAAAGTTTTGCGTGGATGCTTGAGAATGCGCATAGTTTGCGGGGTTAAAGTTGTTGTTTTTATTTATTCGCAATTACTGGACGAGCTTATCTGATTTGGGTCGCCATGTGGGCGATCGGTGGCGCCGAAGGGGTGCGCTGACCGAAAAACCGTTATTCTTAATTTGCCGCATTTTGCCAGTCAATATTTCGTAAAATTCTCAGAAAGGATAGGCAAAGTAAGCAAATCATGCTTGGAGAAAACTATGTAGTATGCCAGAAACTAGTGGACATGGAAGTGGAAGTAGTGAGGAGAGATGTGTTATCCCTAATTAAATGAACCACACAAAACCGTTGGATATGGTCTATGGAACAGAATTGGAACACCTGTAAAGGTGCGTTTCCACGTGATAGAAAATCCCGACGAGAATCCCTCGAGATGCACTCGATAGCAGTGTCACATCTCTGAGAGTAGTCGCAAATGCAAGTCCGACTCCAAGAGCTGTCGTTTTCGAGTTTCGCAAAAGCGAAGCATACTTCCATACAGTAGAACCTGTCTAAACTCATACTCTTGGGACCAGTGAACAATATGCTTTTAGACATGTTCATTAGCAGAAATGCGCACATGCTGCTGCAAAATAGGGAATTTCCCATTTTTTTAATCTTAGACGAGTCACTATAGGTATTGGGCGTCATTTTAGTACATGTACAAGTACAGTAATTGCCTTAAATCTCCCTGCCTGCTGCTTTTGGTAATAATTGTGTTGGCCTACATCGGGAAAAAGATGCCGTCATTGCCGTGTAAAGGTTCAACGTATATGACAATGACCTATTCTGTCCTTATAATCCTGTGTCAGTACAAAGGATCATGCAAGTGCTTCACACAAGGAACTCGTACAGTAGCTTGAGAAAAATCACAATCTCTAGAACACTGAAGAAGTCAACAAAGCATCTAGCCAAATATGATAACAGAATCCTCATCTTAGAAAGTGCATCAAAAATCCTTTACCGTCTTTATCCTGACCTTGAACCCTTTAAATTTTCTAACGGTTGGCTTGAGGTAGTCAAGGCTTCCTGTAGCATACGTTCATTTCGTCGATTTGGCGAGAATAGTTCTGTGGACATGAGTGCCGTGGCAGACATATACTTCCCAACATTCAGCAGTTGCTAGGACAGTATGAGTGGAAGAATATTTTTTGCAGTTCCATTGTTGTTATTCACTTACAAATTCATCGGGGCCAATACAAGTTACTCATTTTAACTTTATGGAAGTTAATTTATTTTTACATAAAAAAGATTCCAAGTCGGGACCAGCGCATCCTATACTTTCAGAGAGGTTATAAACAGTTGTAAACATTAAAAAAAAACCTAAACATAAGCATCTTTTCAATGCTTTTCTGCTATCCGGGACAGGCCATCATCAGGGCGGTTTTTTGCTGCATTTTTGGCCTAGACCTCGACAGCTGCTCTCAAAATTCGAACATACTTCGTATTTTGCGAGCTGCTAGCAGAGACAGCTACTTTGAGAACTGCAACCGAGAGCATCTCGAGAGTTTCTCACATGTGGATACGCACCAACTATTATGGGATGACAAACGGTGTTATATCTCAGAAGAATGTTTTCACAGAAAGTGCTCTTTGGTTTAGTTTTTACAAAAAACCCGCGTTTTGCATCAATTTATCTCAAGCACATGTAGTATACGCGAGTTCATCATATTCATGGAAATATTCACTGCATAATAAAACACAGATGCAATACTTTGATTTTTTTAAGTGAAAAAACATATGCCTCGAATGCAGCAAAAAAGTACATGGGTTACTGTAATTAATTTATTACCGATTTTAATGACTTTTTCCCATTGCATAGCAAATAGCTAGCTAAATTAAATTATTGTCCTCAGAGAGACTACACTTTCCTTTTCCTGCTGGGCGCTTAGCTGCCTCAAAAGCGCAGCTGTAATGAAAAGATGAATTAACGGCTAAGTGGCGAGCTAAAATTTTAATGAAAAGGCGCTTCTAATAAAGCACTTCAGCGACGACGTTCTGTTGTTCGTGAACGCCAGAAGCAAGATTTATTATATAAAGAAGGATCTTGGAAATTAGACGATAAATATGCACATGTTTTCAAGTTCAAACAAAGCAATCTCTGCTGATGCAAGTACTGTTTAAGATCCAACAAGCAGAAAAACGTTACTTAAATTCTATTACATCGTTTATGGAAAACTTTTGCATCCATATGTAACGGAAGAAAAACTACTCAAAGATTTGGTTACAATTTTTGAAGATATTTTGTACATTTTTTAACCCAATCATTGCTCAATCAATCGGAAAACGCTTTAATCCACAGCTAAAATAAAAAGATATAAAAATTTAATTTTCAAAAATATCATTGAAAACGTTAAATATGTATACGAATCTAAAATAAACGTTTTAAGACATGACACATATTAATCCTCGACCAAACCTCAAATGCACGTGGTCACTGTCATTACCTCTGAAGTTCCAGCTAACACTTAGCCGAAAACAGATTTTTCAATCCATGCTAATTTCAATTTTATGATAATTAACCTCAATTGTAATAACATGCAGACTATTTGTTAATTTCCATCATGTGATGGCTCCGCAGTAATATTAAACTAGCTGCTCAAACCATTGCTTTTCTGATAGCTAGTCTTCCTGTCTTTTGACAGTGGTTCTAAGAAACACGTATACTGTCTTGCTTCTCCAGAAGGAAAGTATTCTCACAACGCGAGGTCTAACCTTACTTAATTTGTACTCGACTGGGTACCCAATTAAATTAAATTTAACTACCCTGCAGTCAGCATTGGTATGCCTTGTGGTAAAGGGGGTGTTATAATAATACACAGTTAATAAAATACAAAATGTCACGTATCTATAAATAATCTATAAATAAAATCACAATACAGAAAAAATTGATTCGGTATACGGTGTTTGTTTAAATAAATATCATTTGACAGAGTTAAAGAACGCCATCTTGGCACAACATTATGACGTCATTTATCATCTATATAAATGGGGTCTTTTGGATTAATAAAGCATCGGTCATTTCTCAGGAGGATAATTTTCATATACATGTCATGAACATGAAATGAGAGAGTGGTACACCACACACAGTATGAAATTGAATCCGGAAAAAACTGAGAAAATTACAATAGACAAAAGA
>JAQGBW010006247.1:0-10865 GCA_034698625.1 Julus scanicus
ATGGTTCCTGTATTGACTTCTATTGGCTTCTATGGTTTGGCTGTATTGACTGAACAATAGAAAACCATAGAAAACAATTGAAGCCAATAAAACCAATAGAAAATTTCTATTGATACCAATAGAAAACAACGTTCCAAATAACAATAGAAAACAATAGAAATCTCTATTGTTTTTTCACTAGGGTGGTCATGTCTGAACCATGAATGGGACATATTTAACCACTAAAGGGCCATGTTTAGCCATGAACTGTATATGGACTATAACAGCTTTAACTACTAAATGGTCATGTGTAGTAGATCCTGTCTAAATGCATCCTGCGTAAATGAATAACCTCTCTAAATGCATAATGTGTAAATGAATAACCTCTTAAAATGCATAATGTGTAAATGAATAACCTCTTTAAATGCATCTTGTGTAAAGGAATAACCTCTCTAAATGCATCCTGTGTAAATGAATAACCTCTTAAAATGCATCCTGTGTAAATGAATAACCTCTTTACATTCATAAAATGTGCCGGTCCTGACTTGGTAAAACATGTATAAATGTACCTGTCTAAATGCATCCTGTGTAAATGAATAACCTCTTAAAATGCATCCTTCATAAATGAATAACCTCTTTAAATGCATCTTGTGTAAAGGAATAACCTCTCTAAATGCATCCTGTGTAAATGAATAACCTCTCTAAAAGCATCCTAGGATCAGGGAAATTCCCTGTTTTGCAGCTGTACGTGCGCGTGTCTGCTGATAAACCTATCTAAAAGCATATTTTTCACCGGTCCCAAGAGTATGCATTTAGACAGGTTCTACTGTTCATTGCATACCCATGCAATGGCTAAGGATGGCTCGTTTTCGCTCCCCCTCTCATGATTTTGGGAGATTTTAAGGTAAAAGCAGTTGTGAAAGATATAAAATTCTAGTAAAAGCACCAATTTTGGCTAGGTATGCAATTCTTCCGGGCTCAGGATGATTTACGAGCAGTTGCTCACGCACATTTAATTTCACCAGAAACAATTGGCTCGGAAATAGAGAGAGAGGGCTAAGAAAGTGGATTTTTGTGCAACTGCAAAAAGCGGGCCCGGGCAATGTGTGCTTGTTTTCGGGGGTGCCTAGATTGCTGTGTTTACTTTAAGTCGCATATTTCGGGTCGTCTTGAGAGTGTAACTTTTTTTCTTGCCTCGGCTCTACCGCCCAGGTATGCTCAAGTCAGGACTTACTTAACCAGCGCCGACCCGACGTGTGTTTACCCGTGCCCAGAACCCCGGCTGGCTAACCCCAGGGTTTCGGCGGCGGTGGTTTCTCCCCCCCTCACCCCCTCAACTTTGGTATTTGTCTGGCGGGAGTTCGCGGCTCTTTAAGGATACGACCACGTGATATCTCGCATTAGACGTGATTTGGCGGGATTAGGAGTGATTTATGTCTGCCACGAGCACCGCCATCTTCAAATGGGATGGTTAACAGGGTTACACCTGTCTAAATCCTGTCTAAATGCATCCTGTGTAAATGAATAACCTCTCTAATTGCATAAAATGTGCCGGTCCCGACTTGGTAAAACATGTATAAATGTACCTGTGTAAATGAATAACCTCTCTGAATGCATAAAATGCGTCGGTCCCGACTTGGTAACATGTGTGTAAATGAGCCTGTGTAAATGAATAACCTCTCTAAATGCTTAAAATGTGCCAGTCCCAACTTGGTAACTGGTGTATAAGTGTACCTCTCTAAATGCATCCTGTGTAAATGAATAACCTCTCTAAATGCATTCTGTGTAAATGAATAACCTCTCTAAATGCATAAAATGTGCTGGTCCCAACTTGGTAACCGGTGTATAAATGAACCTCTCTAAATGCATCCTGTGTAAATGAATAACCTCTCTAAATGCATAAAATGTGCTGGTCCCAACTTGGTAACCGGTGTATAAATGAACCTCTCTAAATGCATCCTGTGTAAATGAATAACCTCTCTAAATGCATAAAATGTGCTGGTCCCAACTTGGTAACCGGTGTATAAATGAACCTGTCTAAATGCATCCTGTGTAAATGAATAACCTCTCTAAATGCATAAAATGTGCCGGTCCCGACTTGGTAACATATGTGTATAAATGAGCCTGTGTAAATGAATAACCTCTCTAAATGCATAAAATGTCCCGGTCCCGACTTGGTAAACTGTGTATAAATCAACCTGTCTAAAAGCGTATGCATTTAGACAGGTTCTACTGTCTACTGGTCTTGCGAATATCAACAACATTTATCTAATCGAATCGATTTTGTTTTTAAGTCAAATTTGAGTCATAAATTATTGATTATGTGTCCATAAATTTCTCAAAAAAGCGTTTTTAATTTTCAATACCCCAAACTCCAAAGTTTGAATTTGTAATTTTTTTTGTAATTTATCTTAAATCTCTCTATTATATTATTACAAATAGAATGACGTTATAAAATCTTTAAGCAAATTGGCAATGGAGGATTTATTTGTATAAAATTACTGTACATATTTTGTATATAACAAGTTGTAAACATGCCAACTTGTTATACAAGTGTTTTTATACAAAATCAAAATCTGAATCTTGTTTTAAGATTACAAAAAAAAAATGTTATTTAAATAGATACAGTTTTAATTAACATTTTTTATGTCATCATTTAGGAGGTAAATTTGCAATCTTGTCGTTTTAAATTTTGAAATTTGTAATAACAACAATGTCCGAGACTAAGGCGCTCAAACAACCGGACTCACGAGAGAGTATAAGTCACCTCAACACCACATTTATGCTTTGAATGACCATGTATAGAAATTATTAAGTTTTTAATGCTGTTGGTCAGGAAATTGTTTTCTACAACAATCTTTTATTTTTGGGCATGCTTTTGTCTAGTATTCGTTATTTTGTGTTTTTGTTTAGGTATGTAAAGGATTCCTTAACATCCGTTTTCAGACAGTAATGACCGCATTTTGGAGGTTTTTTTCATTAGCAATTTCTTCGAAATACAAATTTGATTTCATCGTGAGCTTAAGCTAAATAACAGAAGCCGAAATTGTTGAAGGATTATATAAGCCCGAAGGCACGAAAGTATGCCACACGCCAAGACACGTTTAGCCCTCCTTTCAAAATGGCGATTTTTACTGGATTTTTTATAATACGAGCGGCACACTTTTGTGCTCGTTTTCACTGTCAGAATGTCAGCTTGCTTTACCAAAAACCTGTCTTATATCACAAAGAATACCTTTATAATGGCAGCGAAGATTGAAGTGCCCTCCTAAAAAATACCGTACAGGATAAGCGGGTGTTAGTAAACATTTCTGGCTTTTTCTTGAAGTTTTATAAATCATACTGGGATCCCGGAGTTTCTATTTTTTAAGATATTTCTATGACAAATGGATTCAAAAGAAATTTTTCCAATTTTTTTTTTGCGAATTTCAGTCCTGCTTATCTTGCTAAAATAAGTTAAGAAATGTTTGACGAACCGAATACATTTTATGCATATTTCCTAAATTTCAAACTACAGTACAACCTGGCTAAATGCATACGCTTGGGACCGGTGAAAAATATGCGTTTAGACAGGTTCATTTACATACATGGGTCCCAAGTCGGGGCAGGAACATTTTATGCATTTATAGAGGTTATTCATTTACACAGGACGCATTTCAATCAGGTGCACATACGATATTTCAAGTTATTGACGATACAGTAGAATCTGTCTAACTGCATACGCTTGGGACCGGTGAAAAATATGCTTTTAGACAGGTTCATTTATATACACGGCTCCCAAGTCGGGACATTTTATGCATTTAGAGAGGTTATTCATTTACACAGGATGCATTTCAATCAGGTGCACATAAGATATTTCAATTTATTGACAATCAAGTAGAACCTGTCTAAATGCATACGTTTGGGGCCGTTGAAAAATATGCTTTTAGACAGGTTCTTTATATTCACGGCTCCCAAGTCGGGACCGGAACATTTTATGCTTTTAGAGAGGTTATTCATGTACACAGGATACATTTAGACAGGTTGTACTGTACCTATATGGACTATGATTTCCAGAATGTAGGATGACCACAGCTGATAGATATTTCAGATTTTTTTCAGACACTATTTGTGGTCATGGAATGGATTTCAGCTAAGTTAAAATCCATTAAACTAGAATTTTAACCTAATTAAAAATCAATTCTGTGACCACTACTAATATTTTTTAGTTTTCATACTTTTAGTCGTACGAGTTAAGTGTCACATGTATGAAACCTCAATGTCTGAGAATACTCATGACCATTCAAAAAATAGATATGCTGCATACAAGTCTATATGTGGCTCATACAAGTCTGTACTTGTCCATATTTAGCTTTCCCACCCACGGTAGCATGTGTGAAAATCATACTGCTCTACAAGTTAGTGTGCTCTAAGTTTGTAACAGGGTATATGAAACTGTTAAATTTAAGTTGCTATGAAATATTCATGTGTTTGTTAAAATTTTCGATACATTTATTGGCTATTTAAAGGTTTAATTCCCGTTAACGTTTCAGCCATAAACGATGATATTAAAATCGGCGATAAAACTCAAGTTAGATGCAATGGGATGGTTCGACTTTAAAGTGGAATTCAAAAGAAAAGACGTAAAATAAAAATAAAAGGAAACCGAAAAATCATCAGATTTCCAAGAAACTAAATAAAGCTTTTGACGAAGCAACAACTGGGTTGATGCAATACTACACATAGTACGTGCCTCGCTAGGAAAATGTTTACACCTATACCTCGCCATACGACCGCTCTTTATACGGCCTTTAGCTATAGCGACCTTTTTTTAATTATGGCACTTTTTCGATTTAAGGCCCACAATGCTTCATTGTACGGCCAAAAAAACTTATAGTATACGGCCAAAACACATACATATTGATTCGTTATACGTCTTTTCGCTTTACGGCCAACTTTTCGGAACTTATCTAGGCCATAAAGCGAGGTATGGGTGTATTTTCAGTACGTGGTGTGATATAGAGATGGCCCAGCGTAGGGCAGCCATGTTTGTTAGTCCCTAAATTGTGACACGTTGAAGTCCAGAAGCGAAAAATTATCTACGGGGTTATTCAACCGTTCTCTTAATTCACATATATTAACGCCTAAGGACCACTCTAGGAGTAGAATAATCACTCAAATCCTTTGACCGAACTTCCTGCCCCAAGACGGATGCTTACTATTGGTCCTTTTTTTGCTTGCGATTAGACGATGGACTATCCTACCTGGCGATTCTCCTGATTTAGTAAAAAT
Organism: Julus scanicus; assembly: GCA_034698625.1. NCBI lineage: Eukaryota > Metazoa > Arthropoda > Diplopoda > Julida > Julidae > Julus > Julus scanicus. The sequence goes on from JAQGBW010006247.1 coordinate 5,251, forward strand.
TCAATCTAACAATGATCTCCAAGTCTCTACTGACTTAGGTGAGCATTCTCCTGAAATTGGGTACGACCCTCCCTACCATATGGCATTTATTTGCTGACTGTAGGATATACTGAATTAAATGATGTACACGTGAATGTGACGTCGCAGTCACGTGCATTTTTTTTTTTGAAGATGCACGAGCTGTTGTTCTTAATCTCGTGCACGGCCGTTCTTAATCTCGTGCTTTTGTTCTTTGTTTGGAATTAAGAATCTTTGAAACCATATCGAACAACTAAACAGCTATCATGTACTTTAATATTATTATTTATTCATTCATAATATTTTGTGAAGTTTTATAAATCAGCTTTTAAAGTTTGGCCATGTGTAACGAGAGAAGCTTCTACGAGTGTACATAATAGTATATGATAGTCTTTATATATAGCTAAGTAATGAGTGAAATAATGCAATATTGTAGTTGTATACTTACTTGGTTGTGACGATGCTTAATTGGTTCATTTGTTTAATGATTTCTCCATCTTTGAACCACTGAATTTTTGGCGGAGGTTTTCCATCAAATCTACACACCAGCTTCATTGGCCCCGATTCATTAACACGGACGTGTTTTTTGATTCCGTGCACCCTAGGAGCTAATGCTGAAAATACACAAGAAAAAAAAATGTTCAAATTAATTGATCAGTAAAACAAGAATGAAATCTATTCCGTGGTTTTTTTTTTTGCATTAAATTATATACGAATACAATGCAAATATTGGTGAAATTATGTATAGCTTAGATTTTAAATGAAAAATGAAAATATTTACGCTGAGCCATTTTGCCAAAGTTCAAAGCATTTCGCCCACTTTGGCCCCTTCTAAATGCATCGGTTTTTAAGTGTTAATTTACATTAAACACATTTTGAAAAAGCAGTTAGCACTGAGTGCGGAGTTCAAAGCAGAGTTAAGTGACGGAACATTTCTGGGATTTAAATCTTGAGCCAAAAAGACCTTCCGCTAAATGTGGATGAGGAAAACTGGGTCAGGCCAAGGCAGAGACGAAACGAAATTGGGATATGTACAGTGTGCGTGCTACTCTAGCCATAGGTACTAAGCCAATTTTTAGCCCAGGTCCAGACTGATTATAAATCAAGGGCCTTAAGTTGTTTTGTGTCTGGACCCTCCTTTCAGGGACACTTTCAAAATAAGAAATAACACCCCAAAGACGAATTTTGAGATTCTGAAACTTATTACTAGATAAACTTTTTCCATTTCAGATGGGGTGTTGCAAAATATATATAAAGTTTACCTGTATGTGGAACACACAAAATATTTACGATTGCCGTAAACCGAAAAACCTAAAATCAGCGTTACTGGCAATTAATTTAAACGACAAATTAATGACAACATATAACCAGTTGGTTAATTGAATATTTGTTTACATTAAATTGTAGTTTAATTTTAATTGTTTGTTGATGGTCAGTTGTTATTATACAAGTAGTCCTAAATTTATTACTAGAAAAACAAACACTAGCAATAAACATAGATAAAAGACAATTAAAAGTTATTTTTTATCAGAAAATATATACTTGAGAAGATGCTATATCACCAGCACAATCTCTAAAGTGCCTCTTCAATTACAGGGTGCGTCACCAAGAAACACTGACGTTGGGTGAAAATAACTTTAAAGTGGAACCTCGCTTAACGAGCACCTCTCAAAAAGAGTAATTCGCACAACGAGCAATATAAATTTTAAAAAAATGACTCGCTACTCTACGACTACAATCTATTAAACCATTCACATAGTATACATAACAGCACCACAGTTCGTCCGAGTGTCACCTGATTGCAGATTTAGGATGTTTTCATTCTTGCCTTTCTGCAACAAATGGCAAATGTTGACGAATTTGTGTTAAGTGATTAACGGTTGAAAAAAATGTCCCATTCAAGGATAAAGCGCTGTTTTTAGATTTAACACTGGTTTAAAAAAGGCAGTTTAATTTTTTCTTAAAAGACGATTAAAGTTAGTTATCCATGCCAAATTTTGCACAGCCTTCAACTGAACTTTTTTTTTTTAAACTGTCTGAAATAAGATCTAGCACGTCCAAATTAGTGTTTTGTTATAAAATTACATTATCAAATGACCATTGTGCACAGGTAATAATGGCACACTGAAAACACATGACCAACACACTTTTAAAACTGTGATGTATCAGGCCGGTCAGTGGTCAAGTGCCCTGTACATGGCTAGTCGTGGCCTTTCAAAGGCTAAATATGGCACATATCTTTTAAAAAAAAGTACTCCATCCAAGGAGACTATATTAAAGAGTCCCACCTGGGACCGACAACCAAGGCGTATGGGAGGCATACTGTATTTTACGGACTATAAGATGCACTTTTTTCTTCAAAAAATTGCCTCCAAAACTCAGGTGCGTCTTATACTTGCATCTTATACTACTTGGTTTTTTTTAAATTGCTTAAAAATTAGGGTGCGTCTTATACTACGGACACACTACAGAGTTAAATGACATTTAAGTCCCAAAATGGCCTTCAACTTCATAGTGTGTCCATTCTTTAGCGTAAAGGAGTTCCCTTAACTCCTTTAACTCAGTGGTCACACTGCTGCCATATAGGGATATCGTTCAGTTGCATTGTGGGAACCGCCATCCCATAATGCAATGCAGTGTGTCCACCCAAAGATAAAGGCGTCTGAAAGGTAAAGGTCATTCACTGATAAATGTCAATTATAACTGTAGTGTGTCCGTAGTATACTAGTCCGTAAAATACGGTAGTTACCCCTGGCACTTTGATCTCCCTACGGATGAATATATAATGAGTTGAAAAATGGATTTGACAGAATGGGGGGGAGTGGGTATACAACTTTTTTTTACTAGCAGCAGCATCTATACTGCAGAGTACACTTTTTCTGAAAAAGCAAAAAACCCAAAAAAAAATCCGTAATGCCTTTATTTGGAAATGGAGAAGAAAGCCATTTTGCCATTGCTATAAGAAATATGTAAGAGCACTGATGCATTTACAGAAGAAAATCTCTCACATAGCTTAACACCAGGCAGCAGAACCAAACCTGGCAGCACTTACGAGAAGACGCTTGTATGCCGTTATCCCACTTTTCCATAACAGTACTTGTTCCAAGTGCAAATGTACTCCGATGCTGCCTAAGCCCTAGATTTAGACCCCCCTACGTCTCCCAAGATGCCGCCGAGTGCATCTTGTTTTTTTGAGCCACCCACGCATTTACCTTGTCACAATTAGCATTTGGCAAATCGTTGGCATTTTGTCCATCATCTGAAATTGTACGACGTTCATGGTTATAGGGAACACAGTTGGGAATTTCATCTCATCCGGGATCTAATGTAAAATTCTTCGTTCAAATTGAGTCTTTTAAAAAATTGAAACAAACGTATGTAACATCACTTTTGACAGTGTTATACTAAATTACAAAAAGTGGGGGTAATTAAAACATACCCTTTTTATGTTTTTTGAATTCCTAGTACACCTATATCTCGTTATACGATTTTTCGCTATAACGGCCTTTTTTAATTATGGCACTGTTTCGATTTATGGCCCACAATGCTTCGTTATACAGTCAAAAAAATGCTGCAATTAAAGAAAGTGGCTAAAAGATGTGATAAGTTAACCAAATTTGCACAAACAAGGTCGGATGTGACTAACAATAAAACAAGTTATGGGTTTTACTTTGTTAAAAAAGGCAAAAAAACGAAAATCACCATGCCAAAAACATTGATTCGTTATACGGCTTTTTTTGCTATACGTCCAACTTTTCCATAATGTATCTAGGCCTAAAGGTGGTATGGGTGTACTTTGAAACCTTACACCAAAAGTTCATTGTTCCTATTGTTAATTCTAAAGTGTCTTTACCTACTGTTTGCATTCTGTCAGAGGACATGTTTCCTTCAAAACTTTGATCTGGCTCAATCTCTTTGTCTTTGTCTCTACTTGTTTTTCCCCTTCCTCCAGGGTATTTCTTATTTTCAAATTCCCTATCATCAGGGTATTTCCTATTCTCAATTTGTCCAAATACCATGTATATAATAGCTGATTAGTTTATACTGGATTCTTTTACAATAATTAAGATTTTTAAGAAGGCGTATTTATAGATGCATTTTATTTTTACGAAATCATAAGTACCTTTGATTACGAAGTCCTCCCGGGTGGTCAAGTTATAAAGAGTCGTATATACCTTACTATGTCCCATACAGTAAAACATGTCTAAATGCATCCTGTGTAAATGAATAACCTCTCTAAAAGCATAAAATGTGCCAGTCCCGACTCAAATTTATCATATGCCAAAATATTATTTAAATAATTCAGTCACATTTTAACTTTACCGCACTCGATACGGGAAAGCGCAACATATATGTCTACAAACTCCATTAAACCAGATGAAAACTGGCTAAAATCGGTCATGCACCGATTTTAACATATCCCATAATATCTGTTCCTAATGAGTTGCTCGTGTTGCCCATTAGTCTATTTCTTTGGTCCCAATTTGAAAAAGAGCACATCTCTCGTTATTTCTCGACTTTCTCTCTGGAAACTTGGAAGTTGAGTTTGTAATGGAAATTTTAAGAGTAAAAAAGTTTACAAAATAAAAAAATGTAGGCAGGGAGGGAAGGAGGGGTGTTAATTTGAGAGCCTGAAGCCCGGGCTAATGTAGGCCTATAAGGTACGCGTTTTGTGTACATAAAAACATGTCGTAAATTGTCTGGCAAATCAATTACGATCCATCCCAGTCCAATTGCAGACTCGAAAAACGCAGTTAGTTCGCTGTAAATATGAAGGATAATAATAAGTCCCTTGCCAAGATTGCGGAGGGCAACGTGTTGCACACATATGGCACGCAAAATGACTAAGAAAAAGGAGAAACCCGGAAGTGGTGGCTCTGTTCCAGGTTCACAAATTGTTTTGCACCCCGCCTTCACCTGATGGGACACACGGGTACCAACCATCCGTGGCACCCCGCACACTGATGACAGAAACCTAATGTCAACTGAAAAAGGCCCTGGCAATGAACGCTTTTTATAACCATCTACTGAATTAAGGTCGATCTGGCCATGATGATGAACAGTTTCCAACATTTTAAACTGTCCTTAAGGGGAATCAACAAAATGGCATGATTTGTTACATCTACATTTTTGATTGACCCTGTACGGTCAACAAAATACCATCTTTGATTCACCCTGTACTGTCAACAAAATGGCATCTTTGATTCACCCTGTACTGTAAACAAAATAACATATTTGATTCACCCTGTACAGTCAACACAATACCATCTTTGATTCACCCTGTATGGCCAACAAAATGGAATCTTTGATTCACCCTGTACGGTTTAACAAAATACAATCTTTGATTCACCCTGAGCGGTCAACAAATTGGCATCTTTGATTCACCCTGTACAGGCAACAAAATGGCATCTTTGATTCACCTTGTATGGTCAACAAAACGGAATCTTTGATTCACCATGTACAGACAACAAATGGCATCTTTGATTCACCCTGTACGGTCAACAAAAGTGCATTTTTTGATTCAAGGCGCCTTCACACTGTCAAGTTTTCGTTAAGTCAAGTCAACTTAGTGGAGTTGTGACGTCACTAGCAGACAG
>JAQGBW010006248.1:0-10864 GCA_034698625.1 Julus scanicus
TAACATTCGTAATAACATTTCCCACATTCCTTACTATGGTGGGACATTCCTAAGTATGGCGGGAGATTCCCTAGGGGTATCGTTACACTCCCCCCCTAAAATTTGGCCAGTCCCTGGACAAAGTATTCAAAAACGCCCATAGTTCACAAAATACAAATATAAAAATAACACTAATTATCACAGTACATTATATAATGGCAGAACGGGGCCCGCCAGCCGACTCCCGTTGTCTCGACCAAGGGCCCACTCTTTGATCTTCATATTGGCAGGCACGCTGTCTTCGGCAATGTCGATCACTGTGAGCTAGCCAGTCCTCTAAAACCTGGAGGCAAATTCATGTCAAGGCCCCACAATTCCGGAGGCAAGGGGCGACCAGCCTGCTGAGTCTCCAATCCTCCTGTGCATATTCCGCGGAGGCGGTCCACCCCGAACCCAACACATAATACATATACCTGGGGAACATCCATCGCAACAACAAACCAACCACCTTGCAGCGGCAGACCCCAAAATGCAACATCCAACATGGGTTACCATCTACCGCATCAACAAAGAAATCCACTTGCAGCGACGAAGCCCCACAGTACAACCCACGACATGGGTCCAACCATCCAGGTGTGAACACCTCCAAAAGCCGCCAAATGTCCCGACCGACATGGACCCACGCCATGACGCGCCGGCACGACAGACTGAGCTAGGGTCTGACGATACGCCAGGGTGGCCCTTTGGCCGCCAGAGCCAACGTCGACCGGAAATCCTCAGCGCAGTAGATATGTCCCCATCAAAAGCCGGACCCTAACCGGGACGAATCAGTGTTGAGGGAAATCCCGAACAGCAACAACGCCTCCCTCCATAGTCCACCACGAAAAACCTTTAGGTTGCATCAAGTCCTCAAGAGCAGCAAAAACCTCTGCAACATTGCCCATCCCATCAACCGGAGGGCCCAGAGTCGGTAGACTTACAAAAATAAGGCACGGATACGATATTAATTGATGCAGAATACCGTAATGGCCGGTAATATCCTTCGCCACGTCAATAGTTATGCTGGGGCCAACCCAGGGTGGCATCACGAGAAGTGAGGCAGGTCTCCGAAACAGCTGGTTAGCTTGGCCCACCAACTTGTGTACAGATCCACCCCAAACCATCAAAGCCGGTTGCCACCGAGTAGGCAGAACGAAACGCTGCACATATATGTCTGGTAAAACAGGAGCAGTTTGAAGTAAAGGTCGCCAAGGACCCAGCGCCCCAGTTCGCAAATTCGTTGACATCATTGTCCACCCCCGGGTAAGCATCTCATCGGTGGGGCCAGTTAAATTCGTAGGAGCCAATGTCCAATACGACGTAGTACAGGATGTAGATCACAAAGTGGCGCGGAAAGAACCGCACCTCCACCATGTAAGGGTGTAGCTCTCCGTGACGCGGGTCTAAAGCGTTGCTAACAGCCGTTATCCACTTTAAACATGTTTATTTAACTGAAGAATTAAAACAATACTTTTACATGACATAATCCGCCACCGACTTGCGGACTTACCAAATCAGGAACACAACCGTTCATCAAACAACCAGGCGAGAACTGACCCCTTGTCCAGGCCCAAGCTCGCCTAATATATCTTAGAACCCCTGGTGGCGAGCTTGGCTTCATTATTACGCAACCTTCCAGAATAATCTTACGGCCAATTAATTAACCAATTAACATTCGTAATAACATTTCCCACATTCCTTACTATGGTGGGACATTCCTAAGTATGGCGGGAGATTCCCTAGGGGGATCGTTACATAACCATTACCCCAAAATATTTGTGCGTAAGTCGATTTTGTCTTATTCCCCCCATTCTGAAAAGAAAACAATCAATGTAAATTTTAATTAAACATTATTTATTGAATTAATTTACATTTACATTTTTATAAAAAAAGTTACATGAAAATAGTAAGCATGTAATAGAGTAGACAAACAAAATAAAATTATTAAATTGGAACAAACAAAAATTAACAAAAATATTAGAAAAATTTCCCTATTACCCAAAAAAATTTCATTTTTACCCCATTTGGGGTAATTTACCCCTGTTCCCCGACCGCTGGTCTAGGACGAAAAAGGACGTCTTTCCTGTAGGCGAGTCAGCTAAATAAGAGGTCGAGTTGAGAGGCAAGATGGCGGAGGTCCCCTGACTATTTGGGTGTGTCCAATGGTAAAAGCCAATGGAGGTTGACCTCTAATGACATCAGGTAGCCGTGTACAGGGGTTGTCATCCCTGCAGGTGGCTTAGGACGCCATGTTTCCCTTGTTGTGTTAAAAGGGGGAAGCCAAAGCCTGCGGGCACCATTGTAGTTAGGGCCGCCACACGTTTTATGAAAAATTATTCATGGATATCTCTGAATCGCAACATGTTGGAACCCTCGCAAGATGGTTCATATTTAGGATATAAAGATGGTCCAGAGTAGGGCAGCCAGATTTGTTAAGGGCAGTTATCAACATTCCGTGAGTGTGCATGACGGAAATGCTCCACTCTAAATTTGGATGCGTTAACGCCTAACTAAGGACCACTATAGAAGTAAACATACATAATCACTCAAATAATTTGATCTTGGCTTTGTGCCAAGATGGATGCTCACTATTGGTCCTTTTTGCATGCGATTAGATGATGAAATAGCCTACCTGGTGGTTCTCCTGATTTAGTACACATTCAATACCCTTTCGGACCTGGTGGCTAAAATTTTAGCCAGTCATGTTTAAACCTCTATCTCAAAAACTAAAGGAGCCACAGCTATGGTTTTTGGTTTTAATCCTTCAGAAAGGATGTGACTCAAATGCCCACTACTGGTTTAGCACCTGTTAATGCTGGTTTTTTAGTAAAATCTGTTGAAATTAGCCTATTTTAACAGATTTGGTATGACAACATTTTATTTTTTAAACAAGTTTCTATGCATTTACTAAATAGTTTTAAATTATAATTGTTATACTGTATATTTTTCGTAATGCACAGCAGTTAAAATAACGTACAAATTTTATACGGTTCTTTTTTATTGCCATTTACATGTCAGGCTAAAATTTTAGCCACCATGGTCTCAATGGTTGCTATTTCACTGTGGTCACACTGCGTGCTTTGCATGTGTAAACCTTCATAATTCTCGTATCGTTTGTAATATTTTTATAATTTAAAGACTTAGGTGTACAATAATAAGAATATACTTTATTACTGGTAAGTTTTAAGTAGCATGTATTAGGCCTAAACAGCATTTTTAAGCCTTTTTTATGTTTTTATGGCAAAAATTTAACACAAGCCATTGAGACCTGGTGGCTAAAATTTTAGCCGATTTTTAACTTTTTTAATAATTGGTAAATTTTAATAAAATTGTACCTCACCGGAATGGGGTCAAAGGTTGAAGAATGCTGCTATGCAAATTAGCGAGCCAATTATGAAATTAGAGGAATTCCAGGGGGCGCTGGGGTCTGAGATAGAAGCAGGTATAAAGCCTGCTGAGAAATCAAGGGACGGAGCCAAGGTTTGGCTTCGAAAGCTGGTGGTCAGGGTTCCCTCCTGCTCAAGTTGCAGTGACATCTTGGTGTTTTGCCCTATTGATTGTGATATTGAGATGTGATTTGTCCTTTGGGTTTTTGATGTTATGTGATTGGCCCCATTTAAATTTGATGTTGATGGGAGATTAGCCTTTTTGACTTAGATGTTGCTATTTGATTTGCCCCCATTGACTTTTGCTGTTGTTGTGGGGTTGCCTATTTAGATTTCGGTGTTGTTGAGTCTCGGGTCTATTGAATAGTGTTACGCCTGTGCGATCCTGTCCTACTACCGTTGTACCCCGTGTCTGAAACCTCTTCACTTAGAATAAATCTTGTTTAATCCATAATGGATGAAACTAAAATGGATATCCATAAGAATCCATATGATTTTTGTGGATATCCATAATGGATGAAAGTAAAATGGATATCCATAAGAATCCATATTATTTTTGTGGATATCCATAAGAATCCATATGATTTTTGTGGATATCCATAATGGATAAAAGTAAAATGGATATCCACAAGAATCCATATTATTTTTGTGGATATCCATAAGAATCCATATGATTTTTGTGGATATCCATAATGGATGAAAGTAAAATGGATATCCACAAGAATCCATAAGATTTTTGTGGATATCCATAAGAATCCATATGATTTTTGTGGATATCCATACATCCATGTAAGTATTTTTCCTTTGGGGGTGATCATAACTGGTCATATATGGCGCCATATATAGCTTTATATAATTTGGCCATATATGGGTATGTCCATATATGGTCCATATATAATGTCCCCATATATGAACATTCCATATATGGTTTTATACGTGACCATATATGGCTAGACTCAACTTTTCCACCCGGGTAGGATAATTGTGATTAAAATATGAACAATTTCGATTTAAAAATGGAATTTAATTTGTTTTGTTGACCAACTGTCCCTTGACGAAATTACCCTTGACCAACAGTCCACTTGACCAATCGTCCTTGATCAACCGTCCATTGACTAATCGTCCGTTGACCAAATGACCAAATGTTAAAATTTGTTTTGAATTAAACTAAAATTCAAGATGGCCGCCTTACTAATTTTCAGGACGCCGAGAAAGAAGTTCGAAGAGTGGCCGGATTTTTAGGTAAAAATTTGACTGATGACCAGATTAAAGGGATTGTCTACGCCACGTTATTCCAGCAGATGTCAGCACATAGCAGTCAAAACCACAGCCATTATGATGACAAACAAATTAAAGATCCAAAAGCAAATTTCATGCGAAAAGGTCAGTCAACAATTTCATTCATGTTCACATCAAAAGTCTTGTATTTTATATAAAAAAAAATTGTACTTCTAAACAGGAATTGTTGGTGATTGGAAACTTCATTTCGATGATGAAATGAACAAGAAATTCAATGAATACATTGAGAAAAATTTCGGAGATTCCGATTTGAAATATGATTACGAATGAAAAACATTTGTTTTATGTATAGAAACAAATAAAACCTTGAAATACGAAATAATGTTATAATAAATACACAATTATATTCACTTTGCCATTATGTATTTTTTAAATATGTTTGAATTGTTTGGTGACATTAAAGTTAATTTTTCGAGCGCTGAAGTTTTATAAATGTATTACGGCAGAACCCACGTCATCTGGCCTTCATCCAAGGTCCCATGGACAGAGGGGTCCCCGTTCCCAGGAAGAGGCATCAAACGAACCACCTGTAACGAAGACAACAGATAACACGATTAACATCGGACGACTTTATTTTAGTCTGTTATCAACAAATTCTCTTATATTTAATCGGCATCATTAGTCAGGGCGGATTTCTGGCACTCAAAATAGCCCCTCAATAGTCTATTTTTCCTAATCCCATTTAGCGTAAAGGACCCATCACAAATTGACTTCTTCTAGAAGTTTTAGGATTATTTGATAGCATCCGCCCCCTTTCCTATAAAAGGGACTGTATTTTGCCTTGCTTTTTCAGAAAGCTTTCAGCAGCGAATGTATGCTCGTCTTTTTCAGGACGCTCTGTTTTGTCTTTGAATAAAACATCATTTTCGTACTTTAACCAAAGTTTGGACTCTAGAATTATTTCACTTTCTTCTATTGTCATAATTACTTGTATGCGATCTGCCCCAAATAGTATTTTTTCCTCGTCGTTTTCCACAGCTTATTTTCAGCCTCCAGCCATATCTCGATTGGAAGCCAAATCCTGTCTGGACGAAGGGAATTAGGGTCAACTCGCTCTTGTCTGGGGAAAACAAGCCTCAGGCCTGCCGTGGACTTCAATCATCCCGTACCCGGCCCGAACACTTGTTTCCCGTTGCTAAGCTCCTTTGCCCGTGGCAGCTTCACACCTCCCGGTCAATTAGGTTAATTGGTAACAATCCACTTCCCGTTCCCGGTGATCTCCTACGAGGAAACCATCCTTCCTAGAGATCTGATCAATCTCTACTAAGATGGCAACTCGCCGTTCACCACGTGGCCTGGACGGGACGGACTCCGCGTCCGTTACCGTTCCCGGCCGTGAGGGACCTTCAGTGGACAAATCAACCCCGACACCCCCGATAGGGTCCGTGGAAGGACTCCAAGAAGACGGGGTGCCTTATAGTATGACTTCCGAGGGGTTGTTTGAGTTAAGGAAGTTGCTGATGATAAAGCAATGCCAACAATTAACTAATTTCGACTCATAAATTAAAGGAATGTCTTCCTAAATTTATAAAGAATATGTTTTAAAGGCCATTTAAAAAGGACGACCTCAAGAGAAGGTGGGGGTGTCTGATTGCATGTGGACAGAGGGTAGCTATTCTGTAAACCCTATTTAAAAAAAAAATAAATATACAAGTTAAAAAAATATGTAAGATATATTCTTTTAAAATGAATGCAATACATACCTGTAGGTAACCACTAATTGGCAACTCAGAAATTGCCCTATACAGTAGAAACTCGATTATCCGGATGCATGGTCCCAATTAGTTCAGATAATTAAGTTTCTACTGTATTTGATATAATCACAAACAATATTATACACGTAACTTAAGATACCTCTTTAGAAAAATGCTTATTTCGTCTTAAAAAAACATATTTTAGCTTGCTTGTTTTTCCTGCAAACTACATTATACAGGGTGTTTCAGCACTATGTTCCTAAACTTTGTGTTTTCATTTATGATTGGGTGATAAGCAAGTACAAGCCATTTCTGATGTTTATTCTGTTTTATGAAACAAGAGCACAGATATTCATAACAGCTGTTCAAAGCGACGGCCACCAGCGTCAATGCATGTGGTGCTTATGAAATGGCATGTGTACTGGTTGACGGATGGTTGGCCACCCTTACCAGAACATCTTCTTAGAACGCAGGAGTGCTTGCACTTCTCGAACCACCATCAGCTCTCTTGATCTGAAGCATTCCTCGTGCTGACGCCGGCGGTCAAGTAAGTTACGTGCTTGCCTCTTGATCCTAAGATGCTGGGTTCGCTCCCAGGTCGAGGTCGGTGGGAATTTTACGGATGGGAGAAATTCCGTAAGTGGCGGCTTTTTTGGATGAGAGTTTAAACCGAGGACCAGTGTTGATTGTAGCACCTTAAAAACCCCTCGAGAGGAGGTGGAAGTCCCCCCTCGTAGGCTAAATTTCCAGGTAGGTGTTGAAGGCCCATCCTCTGGCATTGGTGTTTAGCCCTCGTGTTGCAAAAATAGGCCAACGTTAAAAATCAACCAAACAAACAAACAACAAGCATTCCACGTTCTAGAGACACCAGTCAATTGCAACAAACGAGGCACGACATGCATGGGTGTTGTCGTTCAGGAAACCTTTCCTGGTACATTCTCGCAGCTTGCCTCGCATTCATAGGTTCTCCTCCGTACACAAGATGCATATCTGGAAGCTCAGCAAAGGTATATCTCTCCATGCTGTCAGTCTGAAATGAAACATGAACATGGTATGCGTCATGCAATGGTTATCATGAGAATGGCTAGTACAGCCTCCAGCACTCTAACGTGGCATTTCCGCCTATAGGTACATTAACATAAATGGCTTGTATGGACACACAACGTTTGGTAACATAGCGCTGAAACACCCTGTATAAGACCTGTGTTATGTAAACATTATGTGGAAAAATCTCTTCTTATAATTGATTAGTACTTACACAAGGGAATTACATCAGGGGAAGGAATCACCCTTTGTATAAATGGAAGTTTCGTATAACTGAATATCGTATAAGCGAATAATGCATTACACAGCTAGGGTTAACACAGGGTCTTAAATTTTATCTAATGTAATTTTCATTTAAATATACAGCATTAAAAGTCGATAAGTATGAAAATCTTGTTTCGAAATATAGTTTTAGGCATTATAAAATATAGTTAGATTCAATATTTTAAGAAACTGTGTTTCTTAAATGAAGTCAGCCTATTTCCATAAAACTATTTTAACAAGTTATTTAGATTGCTTGAAACCTGTATGAATTGTCCCTCCATCTATAGGAGGTTTCACACTGAAGCAAGAACAGGTATTAGCAGTGTTCATGTCAGTTAATTTTCAACAATCTTGTCAGTTTGCCAATTTCGACAAGGGTTCTTCTTGTGGCATTGGTTAGCTGTGTTTATTTCATATCTAAATTTGACTCTGTTGCTTAGAGTTCATAGTTTCAAAAGAGAGATCTTTTATCTCATTTTTATCGTTAATTTTTGAGTATGTTTTGATCTTTTAGAGTATTAAAATTTGTTGGTCATTTATAAAGTCATTCTTTCACTGGTGAGACACCATGAATCTTGCCACCTTCAACGCCCTTAGCCTGGAAATGTGGGGCCCGATGCCACCCGAATTCACGGAGTATTTCAACAAACAAGAAGAAATCGACTTGAAGAAGATTTTAGGCAGAGAAACTACAATGTTTCCTCACTTTAGGATTAATGGCCAAATATCACTGATCCCCATATTGGCAAGGGGCATGTGGGAAGGACGCAAGCTTATGCTCAACCCCAATGACGTCATTGTGGCCTCATTTCCAAAATCAGGTAAGCTAAAGTTATGTTGACATGTTTTTTGAAAAATCATCCATGGATATCTCTGAATCTCCCCATGTTGGAACATGTTGGAACCCTTCCAGGATGGTTCATATTTAGAATATAGCTCAGGTAGCAATCCGACCAAATAATGCCGTCAAAATGACATCAATTTGTCTTCATTTTTTTAAAATAACGGATGTTGTCTTAAAAGAAATCATTTCGAAAACTTCAGAGAGGAAGTCGACTTTTGGTCAACTGTAATCAAATCAGACTGTAATTCTAATTAAATTGTATATTTGAATAAGTATTAGGTTTTTTTTTTTTTTTTTTTCCGGTCAACCGATTTCTGCCATACCTCCGGCGCCACTGAAGGCTAGAATTACTAGGGATGCGTTTTCTGACGAAAATGTGTTCTGACGAGTTCTAACGAATTCGTCAGAACTCACCAACGCCTGTTCTCCATTGAGAGTGTTTATACTGGCAGCGACGAACACGTCAGAACATGAACGACGCTGTCAAAACCAGTTGAGAGATCAAACAAGTATGATTTTTTTGTGCGACCTGTGTCTATTTTGGGTGTTATCGTGCATTGAATTTCGAGTGATTTCGAACATATGTTCGACCGATATATGTATATGATATATGTATGCCGATAAATTGATAACTCTTGTGTTCGAGAACAGGTGTTTGTGGGATATGAGAGAAAGAAATTGTCATAACAGAGATATTTCTCTACTTTGCCATCTCTACCAGCATATATTGGGTTGACATGCTCTGTTTTTCCACCAATTAAGAACAATAACCTAATTAAAGAACTTTCAAGAAAATAAAATTCATCAAGTTCGTCCATCGTTTCAGACTTTCAGAATATCAGAAAATGCGCACAGTGTAACCGCACTGTTCTGACGACGGTTTTGTCAGAACTCGTCAGAACAAATTTTTGTTCGCATTCGCATCCATAGTAACCCTAGCCTAAGTCGCTACTGACCAGTGGCGGCAATTAGTGGGAGTGCTGCTCGTTAGCACTGCGGGAGCGACAGTGCTCTCTTCTTTGCTGCCTGGTGTGCAGCTTCCTGTGTGCACATGCGCACAACAGTCAAGCACTGCACCGCTGGAACTGTGAAGCGCACAGTTCCATACAAATATTTTTTTTATCTTTTTCATTAACTGAAGGATGGCTAAAGAGTAAATTAAATTAGAAAGAATTAGAGAAAAAAGGACTACCTATATTAAATGTTTAATCGATAATATCAAGTGATAGGGGGTGCTGCAGTTCCACAGTGCCTATATACGAGCCGCTACTGCTATTGACGTAGGAGCGTTCTCATAAATTGATTAGGTATACAACCCTCCTACTATATGGAATTTATTTGCTGACTGTAGGATATTGAGTTAAATTGAGTGTCTGTCTTCAGTGGCTAGTGTTCTGTCTTCAGGAAAAATTTCTAGGGTACTTCTTAATCCTCTTGTGTCCATTCATGGTCTCCGATAAATCTTTTTGACCCTCTTGTGCTTTTTATTACCCATCATACATCATAGGCACCACGTGGGTCCAAGAAATTGTGTATCTTGTGATGTCAGACTGTGACTTTGCTTCAGCCGTAAGCAAAAGTATCGACTTAAGATGTCCAACTCTGGAATGGCCAGAATGCACCTTCAAGGGCATGCAGGAGATGCCTTCTCCAAAGATCATTAAAACCCACATGCCATACTCCATGCTATCAGAAGGAAAAAACGGCAAAGATTACAAGGTAAGATTTTAGTGTCAAACGATTCTTGAAGATGTTTGTAAAGTCATTGATTAGCTTTGAAATAACTTGGAAATTGTTAAAAGATGATTGAAGAGCTATGATTGTCTCTGAATATTTTAAAAGAGCTTTTAAAGATTCTTGAAAAGCTGTTGATAATTTCTTGCCCCTGAATATGAAAGATCTTTGTAAATCCCTAAGAACCTTTAAAACCTTATTATCGATGTTTTCAAGATCCTTGAAGAAAATTATTATAAGATGCTTGTAAGATCCTCTGAAGATGCTTTCAAAAATGTTGTAGACGTTTTCAAAATCCTTATAGATGTTTGCAAGATTCTTACCGATGTTTGCAAGATCCTTGTAGATGTTTGCATAATCCTTGAAAATATTTTAAGATCCCTGAAGATCTTTGAAAGTTCTTTAACATGCTTGTTATTATTTCAAGATTGTTTACGCAACAAGGAACCCAAAAGATGTGGTTGTATCCATGCATTATTTTTACAAATGATGACACTATATGACTATTGTGAGACCAGGGATGCAGTGGAAGTCTTTTTATAAGTTTAAGCTGAGTTGAAAACGCGATCACCAAAACCTAT
>JAQGBW010006249.1:0-10863 GCA_034698625.1 Julus scanicus
ACCACAGAATCCACCACGTCGGGAACCACGGGGACCACAGAATCCACCACGTCGGGAACTACGGGGACCACAGAATCCACCACGTCGGGAACCACAGAATCCACCACGTCAGGAACAACGGGGACCACAGAATCCACCACGTCGGGAACTACGGGGACCACAGAATCCACCACGTCGGGAACCACGGAAACGACAGAAACAACGGAAACCACATCCATCAAGCCTACTACAACCATCCCACCCACAGCGGTGTGCACAGTTGGTGAAAATGGCATAAGTGATGGATGTGACTTTGAAAATCATGAAACCTGTGCATATGTTAACGGAACGGCAACTTGCACCTGCTTGGCTGGATATACTAACAAAAGTGGTATCTGTGGAAGTATGTACATTACAGTACAATTAGCTAGTCTAGATTTACATGTGTTAAACAACAAACTTAATTCCTTTTTATCCTATGTATCATAAGTCGACTTATCAATCTTTAGAATATATACGCTCTACTTAGAACTATTATTTGGAAATGTTAAAAAAAACGAATTTATGAAGAGTTGACATAAGGATTCCAAAATTCTGTGTTTTAATACCTTATGTATTTAAAGTAATATGGTTTTAAAACTTTTTATGCTATAAAAATATTTGTTAATATTAGAAATAATATACAGTTTTAAAGATTTTTAACGAAATTTTAAGCCATTGATGATGACTATATTTCTTTTTAAAATTGGTAAGATCAAACTGTAGCTTGGCATAGTGAATTTCTATATTTAAACCTAGGTTTTTAATGATAATTTAAAACAATTTTTGAATCCCTTTCCAAAGAAAATGTTGTTACAATAGCGCTCTCTAGAAAACCCTACTTCAAGTTTCTGCCATGCAATCATGTTGAGTTCTGTTTTTTATATAATTTCAGCTTACAGAGTGATTTCCATAACTGTTCAGGTGATCATCACGTTTAAATTTCCAAGATTAAGAAGAAGTCTTCAAAGCACCGAATCATGCAGCAAATATAACATTACTAATGACAATTTCGCCGAATTTGTAAGTACAGTTTGTATGAAATGCAGGCAGACATGATTAATTAGTATCTTGAAAAATAATATTTGAAAACACAATATGAAAATTTATATAAAACTGATTACCAATGACTATTGAATTAACATTAGTTTGAAAAAATCAGAAAAAGCAATCATTATTGTTCAGAATTATGCTTTGCTGTGTTGAATATTTAATTTTTCTTCGGAATGAAAAGATTTCATTAACCTATCAATACAATATTCAAATTTTAATATTGTATGGAATATTTTTATCGGGACTTATTTACCTTCAATTTGCATTTTTTTCTTTTACAGATATCCACAAATTTTTATAATATGAGCAATGATGTTAAGAATTGTTACTTAAATGATACATCAGGAAATATTGATTGTGCAAATATGAATGATCAATCAGTGTATGTAACTGGGAAAATAAAAATGGATACAAGTTGCGACAACAAAGCAGCAGATATTCAGAGTGAAATTGAAAATGTATTGAACACGACAACAGTTCCCCTTGGAAGTTATAATGTGAACCCAGGAACAGCAAATGTTGACAAAGGTAAGGATGACTCAATGAACAAATAGAAGAAAAATGTAACTGGTTGATTCTCAAATTTTAATAATTTCTCATTTCTATTTCTCAATCCTATAAAATGCAAATACGCTTGTTCAATGGAACTTTATTGCTTCATTATACAGAGTGAGGCATGATGAGGCAAATCTTCGATATGGCAACTATCTAAAAATCTGATTTTACAATTGATTAGGAAACTACATGTGACGATTCCAGAAAACATGTTTTCTAGAATCCTAATATATTTAATTAAGAAATCAGATTTTACCTAAATTACGCCTAAAAATGAAGAAAAATGAATTTTTCTATTATGAATGAATGTGTCGTTAATGATAGCAATTTAAGATTGAAAAGTTTACCCACAACTTAAAAGAAGACTTAGAATGAAAATGGTCGACCCACATTAAACTTTTAATTGCAAGTCATCAAATGCATGGTTTGCTCAAAGATGCTGGGTTCGCTCCCAGGTCGAGGTCGGTGGGAATTTTTACGGATGGGAGAAATTCCCAAAGTGGCGGCTCTTTCGGATGAGAGTTTAAACCGAGGTCCCGTGTTGATTGTTGCACGTTAAAGACCCCACGAGTGGGGGTGGAAGTCCCCCCTCGTAGGCTAAATTCCCAGGCAGGTGTTGAAGGCTCATCCCCTGGCGTTCGTGTTTAGCCCTCGTGTTGCAGAAGTAGGCCAACGTTAAAAAATCAACAAACAAACAAACAGCATGGTTTGCTTTGTCCTTTATCGGACACATTGAAAATAAAGACTGCATGAACGGCAGAAAAACTTGATTTTTCTCTTACAAAATGATATAGGCTATACGTAAGGAGACTGTTATCCAACTCTATAGTATAGTTTTATAAACTACGACCTTATCTGTCCTGTATAGGATTAAAGACGTGTGATGATCTAGAAGCAGATGGCAGTAGTTGTCCTGCAAATGCAACCTGCGCTGACCAAACAGACAAGGACGCTGTTTGCAATTGCAATCCTGGCACCATTAGTAACGAAAATGAAAATCTAATTTGCGGAGGTAAATTATTAGTCTTAAAACCAAAATGGCAATCATTAAATATAACATTTTTTCTAACCAACGACGATTACTTTCAGCTTGTCAACCTTGTGGGAATCAAGTTTGCCAATTTAAGAGTTCCAGTGAGATCGGCTGCGTGTAAGTATTTACAGCATACGCGTATGTTGATTTATTTGAAATATTTATACAATTTGAACATGTCGAGTTTTTGCTTTTCAGACCTAAAGCTAAAGATTATACTGGTAAGAATCACTATTGCTTCGTATTATTAGTTGTAATAGCAGGGCATTCCCTATGTGCTTTAATTACATTAACGCAAATGTATTTTTTCCTAATTTAGCTTTAATAATCGGATGTGTTTTTGGGGGAGTTTTCATCATAGCAGCTGCGATTATACTTTTCTTTGCTTTGAAAAAAAATGGGTGAGTTTATCTTCATTTTTTAATTCCGATATGCTTGGTAGTTATTAATATCCTAGAAACGATAAGGTAACTTTGATTCTGCAATATTTTTAGTTAAGAATTATGCATATATACATAATTAATATAAATATATTTCTCGTTTAAGACAAGTATCACAATAGCATACATTCACTAAGTTTTCAGAATTGATGCGAACGAGGTAAACTTTTATTATACATTTCTGTGAACTTCAAATATGTTTAATTTCAGAAAACTTTAATACCGAACTTGTATATTTTATAATGACTACCTTAAATAAACCATGAAAGCTTTCTTATACAATATAATACAGGTAGAAACCTTGATACCTCAAAATACCCTAGTAGAACCCTGTTAAGAAGTCTTAGAAGGGGATCCGAAATATAAAATAATTATTCTGTAAAGTTTCTAACAAGATATACGATCTTAACTTAAACATTAAACATATACAGAATTTTTGTGAATCTGAACCTTCGAAGGTTCAGATTTACAAAAATTCTGTATGTGTTACAGAAAAGATTAATTTCCCTAATAATTCAAAGAATTGTTTCAGTTGTATATATAAGATTTGTGTTGCCCTCTATAGAATATACCTTGTACTGAACATACCGTAACCGCAAAATAAACTTTAGTGTTAGAATCATTTCTAAAATCAATGCCACTCACGTTAAGCTTTTGCATTGCAAGTATTTGCATTTGATAACGTAATCAAACTTATCAAAATAACATATTACTTGTGGTGTGGGATTCAGGTATTAGGCAAATGTATTCATTTGGGTTACAAGTGCTAATAGATTTTTATCGATCTATTAGTAGATTAATATGGGTGTGTTACCACGTGGAATATATCGGTCGATCAGACATATTGATATAACGTATGGATTTCATGTAGCAGAGTAAAATTGCATTAACAATATTGATTTCAATATAACCAGGTTTGACTTTTAGACTACAATATTTATAAAACGAGATTAACATGTGTTATCTCGATGAATGTATTTCGGGAAAAAACTTCACAATTTAGTTTTGGTTAATTTTTGAACACAAGAGCCTATAATCTCAGCCTGGTAACTTCTTGGTATTTTACCACTTTGCCGACATGCCATTTCGCCGACACATTGCCCGACAGTTTAGTTTAGTTAGGGAAGATTAAGCAAAAACTGGTTTCAAATAACATTATAATAAAATTATAATTAATTATCGTAACATTATTGTATAATGGAATATATATAATGAGTGTCAGCGAAATGGATGTCGACAAGGTGGGTTTATCCTTCTGAATATGATAAATAAGATTATCTCTAATATCAGCTAGGTCTCTGAAACGTTTTCGGCACAATATTTGGCAGATTTTGGAATGTGCGAAATCCATGTTGTTCGTGATCCTGTACTTGTTAAAAAACTTAGTTTGTAACTTATTCGCCGAAATTCTAATATAAGTCAATCCCAACATTACATCAGAAATTACTATAATCATTTGTTAATCTCATTATAATCCAAAGGCGTGATCATTTCTATTATCTGAAATATATACTTGAGGAACATTGGAGTTGTGGGTAACAAACTTTGGTTGTATTTTTTGTTTGTTTTATCGAAATTTATCTTACGTGGTCAGAAGTTATACTTATATTAAGCAATTTTCTACCACTAATTGCATGCATTGTTGTTTTCTTTTTATTAAACTATCTTTAGTTGGGGTGGCAAAAGTAGGAAGATATCATTTGATAGCACCAGTGATTTTTATAACGGTTCAGCTCAGGAATTAACCACAGGAGGTGCCAGGAGGCGATATAATACTGAAATGGATTGATTTGGCAATGTATAAAACCCATTCTGGTTTCTACAGAAGTTATCTATCTTGTTTAGTTTACATCAGGATTTGTTCGGGAATGTTGATTTTGAAATTGATTTGCATCTACAAAACAATCTAAAATTTGGCTTAAATTCATAATGCTGTTAGACATTGATAGTGAAATTATTATTTATTTGATCCTTAAGTTAATGTTGTTTTAAGTAGGATTCCTGCTCCTAGATTCTCCTTCCATGAAATTGTCGAATGCAATAAAAAAGATTATGTATTTAAAAATAATTGGTATTTTAAAACAATAGATTTGATTTAACTGTTCGATTTTTTTTATCGTACTCCTTTTAACAGCAACTAAATTTTGAATTCAAAATTTCCGAAAAACATCTTATCTTTTATGAACAAATGCCATTATTACGTCATTATACCGTAATACAACCCATTTTGATTAACTTTGTAAAATAAAGATTATTATTATCATCAAACCCACGTTAAATGGGGTTTGAAACCCAATTTACTTGATTTTATTTGAAATATGTGTAAGCCAAAGCTGTATTTATTTTGCAGACCACTTGAGTTGAGGAAGTAAATATTGTAAAACCAATCACAATTTTTATAAACAACTATTGCCAAATGTATTTATAATATTTTCGAATCACAAACACAGAGTTTTTGATTTTAAGAATAATAAGCAGCGTTGTATAATTTTGTGAATATGCAATATAATATAAATGAATATTATATTGTATGTACTTAAATACGTAAATTTTTTATTTATACTATTTTATTTTTTAATTTAAGATTTCCTTCTTATCATCTACGTAACTAGTTTACCTGCCATTATGGCGCCATGTTTATTATTGGAAATGTAAATGTATCCATTTTAAGAATAAAATTATATTTTGTTAATATCGTGTTGTACCGATATTATAAGAGTAGTACGTTTGAGTACATATTATGGAAAGATTTTAAGGGATTCAATATCAATACAAAAAAATATACTGTATTTAATTTTGTTAGTTGATTTCTAATACAAAACGTAAAACATTTAGTTATTTTTAATTAATAAGAGCTCTCAGTTCTGAACGGTATACATTCGTTAGTGTAGATACAGTTAAAACAAAATTCACTCAGAGTAAAACTACATTAAGCAATGCGAAAAATCGGATGACGGAAATCTTTTTGTCTACTTAACAATCGTAAAATGCAATAAAACCCATCCCATAAACAATTGTAATAGAGATTTAAAATTGGATTATATACTTTCTTGGTTGTTAAATTTCTTCTTTTGTTTACCATAACTTAATTACAAAGCGGAAAATAGTTATAAAAGCAGGTTGAAATGTTTTTCTTACTGTTGTGTCGACCAGTACTGCATATGTAGTAAAACATTTTATGCTGCTTGCATTTTTCTACTTATTCTTATTTAATACACGTGAAATTGTTATTTTCGTAATGAAATTGAGCTTGTTTAATATTTTTTTCAGCTAAATTAAACTAAATTCAGAACATTTGTATTTTTTTTAAGCGCAAAAGAGATTACTCTGAAAAGTTTGTTGCATCAACGGCATGAATGCTAAGAGTCAAGGTACCTTCGCAACCTTTATTGAATCGAAATATAATACCGTTGCATTACCACAAATACAAGAAACACAGTAATTCAAAAATAACTTTTCAAAGAAATGACTAACAATTAAAACCTGTTTTTCTAGAATCTGTCAAACGATTTCCGCACAGTTCAACTATATTTTATTAGATCTTTGGGTATTCATGAATTTAGTTTTTTTATTTTAGATAAACTATTAAGGCATACAAAGTATTTCAGGCCTTCCTGGTAAAAAACAATAGAGATTTCTATTGTTATTTGGAACGTTGTTTTCTATTGGTATCAAAAGAAAATTTCTATTGGTTTTATTGCTTTCAATTGATTTATATGGTTTTCTATTGTTTTCTATTGTTCAGGCAATACAGCCAAACCATAGAAGTCAATACAGGAACCATAGAAAACAATGAAAACCAAAAAAGTGTCCGAATAACAATAGAAACCAGTAGAAATCTCTATTGGTTGCTATTGGTTTTTTTTCACCAGGGCTCTACTAAACTTATATACTCGAATGAATGTTACTGAGCAAGGTTTTTTAAGAAAATATAGGCAAGGCTCATTCGCATTTCATAAATCTGATAACTATTTATAAATTAGCTTAACCTGTTAATTTTGTTTACATATGTTGTATAACAAGAAATCAAGTATTGATAACATTCTGTGAAAATGTAACTTTATCATTTGATATAGATTAGGCAGAATATAACCTGTATAAACTTGGCGACAACAGTAATTACCGCGATGCAAAATAAGACCCCTCTTTGGTTACAACTATCTACAACTTAATGAACATGTATGTAACTAGTTGTTATATATAATTGTAGTATAATAATATAGATATTTTGAATTAACAATACGCCATGTTTTTCTTTATATGTCCTTTTTTACGTTTGAAATTATTGCATTGGACATTCTGTAACTTTAGTAATTTTGTGTTAGTTAAATGTGTTATAACTGCAATATTTTTGTATATTTATTAAAACTCTTTTATAAATATGTTTATGTAAATATATTATAAAGATTTAATTTATATTCCAATGTTAATGTTCGATAGGACCAACATATTTGATGTTTAACTCATTTAAAATTTTGGAAGTATAGTTTCTTTCATAATCAATAGCATATCACTCATTCTGTTTAAACAAAAGATATTTATTTTAGAATAGAAAATTTGTATAGCGCTTTTATATTTTTGGAACAAAATTATCACCAATAGACATTATTAAAACAGGAGTAATTTTCGTAAGAATTTAGTAGTTGGAAGTGTTTTTCCTTATTTTTCCTTATTTTCCTTATTTGCCACAACTCTTCTGCATTTTTGTTGTTCGTAATTCAGTAATTTAAATCATAAAATTTTACAATTTCTTAAAAACTTTACCTTCATTTTCTAAATGACTTTCATTTCAAATAGCAAATGATAGCATTATCTAACCATGTAGCTCATGTTATCACTGACGTTTAGGAAAATACTGAGCATAACAGAAACACCTATTTTTTGTGCACTGAATTTTTAAAGAATGGAAATATGTATTATTCTTTCGTCAAGTGAAAAACTAATGTATGCTGTTGACAAATGCACACAGAAACCTTTTTCAGTAATTTTGTAGAATATCCAGTACTTAGTAATTGTAGCAAATCTAGAACAGACTATGTTGATTTTTATAAGAGATTTAACTTTATCTCGTACCATTTAACGAATAGCCCCAAAATCAAATTTCTTTTATCTAATAGTTCTAAAAACGTTTCTTCTTTCACACAATTGCCAAATTATAATGCTGATCAGTCATATCTGAGAACCTCATTTTTCAACTTATTATGTGCACTGCGATTAAATTTGCTACTTTTGAGAAATGTCAAAGTTTTCAAATTTATCTGTACTAATAGCAGCTTTAAGAACTAATTCCTTATCAGTAATATATATATATATATATATATATATACCCTTAAAACCTAAACTCAAATTTGACGTTTAGTTGTGTTTAGTGAAATATGCATACTGCAAGCTATTCCACATTTTACTTACTCTAATCTTCATTGTTAATTCCAGACAACCTCAAATTACACCTGGCATTTATAAGCATGTACTGTGTAAATACTATGATATTAACATTTACAGTGATATAATATCTGAAAATAGTTTTAATAACGGCGTGACATATAAATATAACATTTATAAGTAGGAAATTTAACTTTCAACCTTATTAATAACTGATAAATTGTAGGACGTACTATAGTTTTATTCATACATTTGAAGTCTACTTGTAATCCATAACTTTATTTATTTATAAACTCATAATTATTTATATTTTGCCATGATTATATTATTCCAAATTTATACCATAATTAGATTACGAATAAATAGTGTTGTAATTTTATAAATTATGTTCTCTATTGTCGTCTAGTTAGATTCAATGTGAACAAAAACGCCTAACTGTTATGGAATTTGTATTGATTTGTAAAAAAAGAGTATTATTTACTTTATAAGTATTGTAAATTGGGTTGATTATTTTGCAGTAGGAATTAAGAGCACACCCTTGATTTAGGGATATTGATTACAATCAAGATTATCGTCCTGGCGTAGGTTGATGTATAGCATGTGAACCAAATCTTCTCAGTCAGTTTTATTACATGTTCAGACTGCGTGTAAATAAGGCTGAATGATATGGTCGGTAATAGTTTATTATATACCAATACAATATACAGTATTTTGGATATCATCTAATCCTCATTTGAAGTAGATACAAAAGGATACTGCCGAAGATATTTGCGTCTAAGAAATTTTGAACAATGGAACATTTTAAATTTTATGACCATAGAAAAAGGCACATATTCAATCACATATGGATACTTTGTGTCGTCTTTAGTCTTCTGTCAACTAGTTTTCCGTCTGTTCAAACACAACCGAATAGTAAGTTAATAAATTTTATTATTAAATTTTACAATAATTATAAATTTGATAATGTTTAAGGTTTGGGCATTTTCAGTTGTATTATATATTATTATTTAAATAATTACAAGTGTGAGATATTTCCGACTTGTTTCTGTTTCGTATAATGGGCGAGCTAATAAAGACCGATGAGGATATTTTAGGGATGACCTAATTGCTGAAAGGTTGCATGCATTTTGGAAGTTTGGATTGCTAGACAGTTGCAGCTGTAACATATTATTGATAAAGATTACAGATTACACGTGTTTCGTGGCACATATGCATTTTGCATTTCACAAAAAGCTAATTTTAGCGAGAAATTGCTTTTTATATTAGGCATAATCTATCAGGCATAACCTATCTTAGGAATAATGCCCACAAAAAATTAACCTGGGCTTGATGATGTAGTCTGTTATGAGGGTATAGTAGAGAAAAACATAAAAGATTATATACAAAAACTCCTGGGGATATGGTAACGGAATCATCTACATAATAATATCCCATATAGTTTATGTTACACTGTGTGGTCCCATTATCCGGAATCGGCTGTATTTAGAATCGCTATCATTCATAATCTTGTCATTCAAACATGTTCGAAAAACCACGAATCTATGCGTTCTGTATTGCATTTGAGTACAACAGATAACAAAACTATTACAAATCCGTAGTCTGTAATGTGTTAGATAATGTATTTACAAAATCATTTTAACCTCTTGAAAAAGTTTTATCCTCATATCTGATATCACCTTGTTCGACTTTGATATTTGTATCTGGCTATATAGTACCACAATTTCCACAAAGTCATAACACAAATTGACACCGATGATAATTAAATTTGCAGCATGGTGTTGAAAGTTTATTTGAAGTCGTCTAATGGCCCACTTTTGTTTCAGATTATAGACAATTTGAAAATTTATTTTATTACAATATCAATGATGCCGATTTAGCAGCATCTGACACTTCTGACACGACAACCCCGCCTACTACCACAACAACTCCGACCACCACAACAACCCCGACAACCACAACAACAACCCCGGCCACCACAACAACAACCCCTACTACCACAACAACAACCCCTACTACCACAACAACAACCCCAACCACCACAACAACAACCCCAACAACAACGACCCCAACCACCACAACAACAACCCCGACAACCACCACAACAACTCCTACCACTACTACAACTCCGACCACTACTACAACTCCAACCACCACTACAACCCCAACCACAACAACAACCCCGACAACCACCACAACAGCTCCTACCACTACTACAACAACTCCAACCACTACTACAACTCCGACCACTACTACAACCCCGACAACCACTACAACCCCGACAACCACTACAACCCCGACAACCACTACAACCCCGACAACCACAACAACCCCGACAACCACAACAACCCCGACAACCACAACAACCCCGACAACCACAACAAC
>JAQGBW010006250.1:0-10859 GCA_034698625.1 Julus scanicus
AACATCAAATGTTTCACAAAATGGCCGTTTTCGAAACATTGATTCCTGGACACACCAAGATGTTTTGTGTATGTTTCATGTTTTATAAATGTTTTGTTTGGTGCGTACTTAGCTTTTGGTAGCACGCAGGGTTTTGTTCCGTTCGTAAATTGAAACAACATGTGGTGTTCGTAAATCGAGGTTCCACTGTACTCACAACTTAGTATTTTTGGGCATGTTTTTGTAGCGAATGGGTCCTTGAAATTAGCTCCAATTGTATCCAACAAATAAGCTGGACGCCATAGTGGCCATTCAAAAAGGATATCCCCGAAATTCCTTCAAAAATTACTTCCCCCTCACCACCTGTCCACATGGTGTCCATTTTATCTAGACTTCCCATCTCCCCCCCTTCCCTTTTCCCTTTATAGACGTCCTTATTTATTTATTTTTAATAGTAGAGTGTCCAGAAATTGTGTGGAAGATACAAAAAAGCCCATTCTATAAGTTTCCAAGTCTCTGCCAATTCCTCGACATTTTCCCCACGGAAATTTCCTGACCTCACAGGGAAATTCCAGCATAAAATTGGCGTTGAACACAAATTTAGGCATAATTCCCCCTGGTTTTTGGGACACATTTCTTCCGGTGTCCATTTCCCCTTTCACTACCCTACAAAAAAATCCAAGAACTGAAAAATGTCATCATTACTGGACGTCCATGATGGCTTTTTGTCTCTCCTTCCTGTCCACATGCCAGCAGACACCCCCACCCCCTCTTGATGACGTCTTTTCTGAATGGCCCCTTAGTCACGTGATGACGTCCTGGTCCACGAGCGAACCGTTCTCGCAGACTCGTGAATTTTAACATACGACGAAAGTTAAGATTTTGACTTGTGTACTTTAGTTGTAGACGGCCATCTTGTTTCCTGTTCCGACTGATTTTTTCCCTCTTTTCTCCCTGTAATTTATCCCTAAAGTGGATGATCCCCCCACCCCTCCTTTCGTTCCCTCTCTCTTTCTCTCTTTATTTTCGTTTTTATTTAAGTTAGAGCGGCGAGAAATCGATCGTATTGCTTCTCCAGAGAGAGAGAGAGAGAGAGAGAAAAGAGGAGGAAATCCTTGACTTTTAGTGCATTAAACGTGTTGACAATTGATGATGATGACTGGGGGTGGGAAGGAGGAAGGGAGGGAGGGGTAAAGGATGAAGGGTGTGCGTAGGGGAGTACTCCCCCCCCCCCTCCCTTCCCACACACACACACTGAAAAAAAGACAATAGGAACGGCAATGCCCGCCTGAGGGCGCTCCTTCCATGCTCATGTTTGTCCCCCGTGACATCTTTGAAAAGCGATTACGATGGATCAAACTATGTCACGTCACATTCCGTAATTCAAACCGGAAATGACGCTATAGTTAGTGTTTGCAGAAACTGAAAATTACATAGTGAATGTTTTTCGCATAATCATTTCGCTTAATAATGGCAAAACCCTGCGAGGCACATCCTCACTCGTTGGCTGCATTTTCGAACACGTACTTCAAATGGGCATTAGGCGCGAGACCGAATTCGAGAATTCTCAGCTCGTGCTAAGTTCCATACTACGAATGGAACGAATGTGCCGTTCTGTCCATTGCATATAGAGCTAACTGATGATAAAATCCTGCGGAGCACATCGAATCTCATTGGCTCCATTTTTAATTCGTGCGGGGCCGAATTAGAAATTCCTCCGCACGTGTTCGTGGTTCCATTCTTTATCTTTTTCAACGAATGGAAACAATGTGCCACTCTGCGTATACGGAAAACCGTTCGCCTACTAAAGTTGCCACGTTGAAAATATACAGCACAGCACATCGTCGCTCATGGGTTCCGTTTTAGAATTCACTAAATAAGCCAATGCGATCCACGTGACACTCTGCGTCCAGAAAAACCATCTCCCTTTACCTGCGATATTCAGGCGCCATGTTGGCAAAACACTGGGAAGTACGTCAACGCCGATTGGCTCTTGATTTCGACCCCCATGATGTGCCACACTGCGCGTAGCAAAATGTTATTTCGTAATTACTATTGTATTTTGTTTGTGGTTTTCGTGCTGCGTACGCGTGCTCGTCTCATTACCGATGTTTTCTCCCTCTAATTAAAGCACGGAAGCCGCTAACGTGCTAATTAGAGCGCATCGTGTGACGTCACCGTGACGTCATTCTCGTCTGTCCATCTCCGCCCAACTTTTATTAATAATTTCTACGTGTCTCATTATCATCTCATTACGTTTTCATTTTTTTTCTATCCATCTGTTATGTTTCTCTAGGGAATTAATCTCGTCTATTGTTTTTTGGTTGTCTGCTTTTATGTTTTATTGCAATTTAGCACGCGGAATGTGCACTTTTTTTTGCACCCACGAACCCAAAAAAAAAAAAAAAAAAAACGTTTATTACGTGGGAGGAAGAAGAAAAACCAAAAAAAGGAGCAAATGCTTTTAATATTTAATGAAATGTTTTTGCCTCTGAAATCACGATCCTGCAATAATGATCGTGGACGAGTCAAAACAGGGTCTTAAAGCCCATTGTGACACGCGATCCCTGGTGGGGAACAAAAATGCAATCGAACCCCCTTAATTGCACAGTGAAAGCCGAACATGTGGCCCCTTAGTTATGGCCCATATTCAACCACTGAATGGCCATATACGTAGCATCTTATTAGCCATGTATGGACCATGGTTTTTTGTAGGGAAGACCGGGGCACAGTGGGACAATGTTTTTTAAAATCAGGTTTTATGAGCAAACCCAATGCTTTTGATTTGCAAAAAAGCTGTATGCAGCACTCATTCATTAACCAAAATTTCTGCGATCTGACACAAGTTTAGAAGAAAATATTTGCACTTAAAAGTTTTGTTCTTGAAAAGTAATTATTCAACTCGCAACTGGATTTTTATTCTAGGTGTAATTATAAAACATTAGTAATGCTGCGATATACCATTGACGAGTGTATATATCTAGCTATAATTTCAAACTAAAATTTATGTTAATTAGCCACGTGGTCAGCTGTAACGCTTTATTCAAATCAAATTGGTTATACGGGGTACAGTGGGACATGTCCCAGAAAACCACAATAAATGTTTTTGGAAATATTTTTAGATTTTCTCATTAATCATATCTTTAAATAAAAACCATGTGTAAATTTATGTTTATAGTAAAAATGGTTCGCAATCACAGAAAAAAACACATTTTGACGAGTAAGCGGTGAAATAAACACAATTAATCAACGTGGTGTTCTTTTTCTCGTAAAATTTGTCTGAATTTCGCGTGGACCACTGTACCCCGTGCCATGTCCCACTGTGCCCCGGTATAGGGGCACAGTGGGACAGTCTGCGCGATCAACTTTAATCTTTAATAGCACAAAAACGAGTATCTCTAAAACGATGACAAAATGTTTACAGATCCGGAAGGCTCTGTAAACCTACTGTGTACCTACTGTGCCCCGGTCTCCCCTACTATTTATTCTCAAGACTTGAAGCCATATAAATCGTTACATGTCCATATGTTTTTTTTATTTTTAGTTTTTTTTTGCGCACGGCCCTTCTCACCATTGCACCAATGCAATGATGAGCTAATGTATTAACGGCCCATTAACGCCTAATTGTCCATTATCGTTCGCTTCATCCTTGGCAATTGCTCCCTAGGCGGCAGGTTGATCTCATTCCAGCTGGGGCATGTTTACATTTCCCTCCAGTTGACCCGCACCCAAGGGACGCATTAAGTGTCCACGCGGGATTACTTTGGGGCCATTAGATTAAGGGCACTGGGACCAGTTTAGTAAACATTTGCGGTGGCTGTGGCGCCATCCGGTGGAGTCCCTTATACGTAATTCTCACGAGGATTGTCTTATCGGGTGACCTTGCTATTAAATTGGAGATATTTCAGACAAGAGGAGATAATGCGACACGGAGGAATGCTATATTTTTTGTTTTTTAAATTTCTAGCGAATTCTCAATGTTCCCCACTCTCCCTTACCTGTGAGTTTTCTAAACCTTGGCTGCTCCAGCACGAGTAATCGTGCGAAACGATCACAGATAACGTCTTGCGAACATCGCGTACTTTTTCCACCTTTCTAAAGATTTAAAAAAAAAATGTTCAATTTATAATTAAAATGTAACTAATAATCAGTTCAAATAATTCAAGATAACATCAAAATGTGGAACGTTAAAAATGGAACTTGAGAATGTTCTGGAAAATAGAACGTCCCGCGCGTTCCAATTTTTAAAACTTTCGAACGTTATCACGAGAATTGCTTGTTCCATTTTTGACCTCTGTTTTATTTTTTTTATTTTTTTTTTTCAACTTATTTTATATTTTTCTACCTTATTTTTATATTTTTGTAAAAGTAAATCAATAAAAAAATTGTCATTGAATCTTATTGCTTGTTATAAACCAGTCTACGATTAGTAATTATTGAAGAATCTAGTCTAGCGATTACATATATAGCGGAGGCAGTACTCGATAAGCCTTCTTTAAGTTGCTGAATTCCAATAGTGGTCAATCGAAGCACATCTTTGACCACCTGAAAAACAAGATTGTCCTTTTTTTGTGGTTTAAAAACGTGAGCTTTGCCATTCGAGAGCAACTGTATATTGTACGCGATCAAAGGCTTTTCGAAGCGTTTAAGGGGGATACAATAATAACACAGGTGAGGATGAATGGGCCATTGAACGAAACGGGCGCTTCCCAAAGATGACCCTTGATCCTCTTCTGTGTATACTAATCCTCCCCTAACCGTTGAACGAAATGCCCTTCCTCGCCCCCTTCCATGGACCCACATTTATTTTAGAGGCATATTACTCTCCGCAGTTACGTCACGTACGGCATTAACGTTGCGGCCCATATTGGACAAGTTTTTAGGTCTCAAGGGCCATATTGGAAGTGTTTCAGGTCATTGGGAGCCTATTGGAGATGGTTACAGTCTTGGGACCCACATTGGGCAAGTTTTCAGTATACGAGGGTCATATTGAATATATTTCAGGTCTTGAGGGAGCATATTTGAAACGTAGACTGTCTTGGGGCCCATATTAAAAATGTTTCAGGTCTTGGTGAGCATATTGGATATGGTTACTTGTTTGGGCCCATATTGGAAATGTTTAAAGTCTTGGTGAGAAAAATTGGAGACGGTTACAGTCTTTGAGACTCATATTGGAAATGTTTAAGGTCTGGGAACCTTATTGGAAATGGTTACTGTCTTGGTGCCCGTATTGGAAATGTTTTGAGTGTTTCGAGTCTCATTAGAAATGTACTTGAGTGTTGGGAGAACAATATTAGAAGTGTTTGTGTACGAATGTTTAAAGTCATAAGGTGAACTCGAGTAATAACTGATTGTTGTTTCTTCCTCGTACAGGTCTGGTGCACGGCAGTAGCGGCAAGCCACCGCCGCTTACCCCCAGTGTGCCGCAGCAGGCCAACTGCAACCAGAAGCAGATGTCCAGAGGCCACGGTGTCGTAGCGTCCACGGCAGCTCCTCCGCTAAGCCAAATGTCTCCAAACAGCGTTGCGGCTGCAGTCGGCGGAAGCCAGGCCAGGACGTCCAGCTTTGCCGCTGCGCTCCGGAAACTGGCCGAACAGGCGATCGAACCCTGCGGTGAGTATCGTGTACACGTAGATCAGACGCTTACTATCAGTCAGTGTCGGTAATGGAATTACCGCATCACTCACCATCTTCTGCTCGGTTTTTTTTCTTCCAGATAAGGACATGACGTCCTTGTCGCCCATCGACTCTCCGTGTTCGACTCCCACGCCCAAGAGGGTCCCACCGTCGCTAGTCCACTCCAGCGCGGTTCATCCCTCATCGGCGCACTCTCATCCTGCACCGTCCAACTTCTCGTCACCGCCCGTGGTGTCGTCCGCGGCTCCCGCTCCGGCACACGGAGGTTTCGTCGACGGAAGGAAGGTCTGTACGCCGGTTTGTCTCGAGGACTTCACCTCAAACTTAACTCAAATTTATTGCCCTACAGTCAATACGAGGGTCCCAGGCTGTAGGGGGCACTATAATGCAAAGCATGAAAAATGCGCAAATAGAAGTTATAGAAAGTCACTCTTGGATCGATGGACCTTATTATGGAAGTGAATTTTTCGCAAGCTTAGGACCGTCCTTTGGGAGGGAATTTGATTTCCGAACTGTGAGCGGGAAGAAAAACCGGTAGTTTGGGTCCCAAGTAGCTCTAAGGTCCATCAAGGGATGGGGATTACAAGTTGAGAAGACCTCGCTGGTTACATTTTTAGATTGCCTTTATTGGGATTAAATATAATGTACAAAAAGGTCCATTCTAGGTGCACTCGGAGTGTCCCAATCTGGAGTTTGGGGCATCCGAACAGCCACTCGCATAACTCTAATATTACCCAGTTGCAAATCTGGCTTCAATACGCTGTACATTTCTCTAATTTTTGCAAATTTTGCATCTCCCACGTTTCTTTTATAGGGACTCGATCGTCCTGTTCCGGGTCAGGCGAGGGATATGGCAAAGGGCAGCTACGAAGAAGTTCGCAAGTCAGGCTTGCACTCGAACCACAGGCACCACGCGGATATGTCCAGGGAGGACTCGGGACGTGGTTCGTCTTCTCAGCCTTACGCGGACGGCAGGCGAGACGCCGATCTGTCGCCGGCCAAGGGCTTTCTCGCGGCAGCGCAGGCTTCGGAAGGAATGGGCACGAAGGGAGGTGGCACGCCCTCCGGATACTACGTGGATGGCGTTAGGGACGAACACGGATATGTCGTAAACGGAATGTCCACATCCCAGCAGCTGCAACACATGAGGTGAGCCGCGAGGTCGGCGGTTGTTAACCAAAAGCTGCCCTGAACGATACGACGTCTTTTAAACCACCCTTTTTCTCTTCACCCCAGGTCACGACAGTCGTCGGCAGGCGGCTCGTTACCGCGGCTGGAGAATCCGGCACCGTCGCATTTGTCCGCGGCCGGTAGCGGTTTCCATCCGTACCGCTCGCCGTCCGAGGACGCGAGGCACGGGTTGCCGCAGCACGTTCCACCGGCTTACGAGCAGACGTCTCCGTACGGATATCATCCGGCAGCTTTCTTACCTCATCACATGTCGCATCCTTCGTTCAGGTAAAACATCGGATTGCGTGTTCGTTGGTTTGATGTCCGCCACAGAATTCCACAATCGGATAAATTATGATGATGATGTTTATAATAATTACTATATTTTGAGCGCTGTTCGTCGTTTTGCGTACGGTAAAATGTGAATACTTTGGGTGAAGGTTGGCCGTAATTTTAAAAATCCATTTGTCAGTAATTTCTGAAGTAACCGCAGTATGACCGAAGAGCGTCATTACAAACCCGCTTTTATGACAATCCAATTGGGCAAACCGATGATTGGCCCCAAGTATAACGTTATCCTCGTCTTTCAGGTTGGACGACCAGCTGTACCTGGAGCGCTACGGCCTGCTGAGGTCTCCCATGTTCCCCATGCCTCACCCCGGACTGCCCACCCACCACGGCATGCCTTCTTTCATGGCCGGTGCCAGGTATCCGACGGAGCTCCTGCCCCACCACCTGGGTCTCGTCTCTTCGACGGGCCATCTTCTAGCTCAGGAAAGGTAGGCCAACGGAACTATTTTTTATTTTCACCCGTTGTTTTTAAAAGTTTTTGCTAAATTTTTCGCTGCGTTTTCTCAGAATAAAACTAGAAGAGCAGCAGCAGAGGAGGGAAATCGAGATTGAAATCTACCAGGAGCAGGAAAGGAGACGGGAACGGGACAGGGAACGAGAGAGGGAACGCGAAAAGGAGAGAGAGTGGGAACGGGAATCGGCCGGCGAGGCCCTGATGCTCGGCAGGGGCCAACAGCAGGACGGCAAAGGGTATCAGAAGCCACCGCCGTCTTCGTGGTCCCATTCGAGGAGTTCGGAGTCTCCCGGTAACAAACTCGACAAGGCTGGTTTGGGAAAAAGAGACCGTGAGGGTTGTTGTCCGCAACTTTATTTCTTCCTTTTTTACTTTTAGTTCGGCCCGGAACGATCGGTTCGATAACGCAGGGAACGCCACGCGATCTAGTCATCCATACCTCATCTACGCAGCACCAACAGCCTTCCTGCTCCCCCGGTCCACCCCTTGCCAAACCACCCAGCGTCGCGCAGGGACCACCGTCCTGGAATAGTGGACATTACTTCCCGTACGCTACGAGGGAACAACACCTGGAGATAGCAGAAAGCCACCATACGGCCAACACTGAAAATGTCACCAATAAGGTATTTCCTGGAATTTTCTCGGAGTCCGTCCCGTGTAAGCCCCACGTAACGCAGCGTCGCCTCTATTTATTTTCGCTTTTGCTTCTTTGCAGCTTTTTCCACTGGTCTCGCATCACCACGACAGGTCCTCGCCATCCTCGGAGCGAGACAGGCCGCCGCGAGACTCGGGCGGCGTCGGCGGTACGCGCGGCATCCACGAGACGACCGATCGCGGCTCCTCCTCGTCAGCCCGCCCTTCGTCTCTGCTGTCGTTCCTTCCTCACTCGCAAAAGCTCCAATCCTCCTCCCCCTCTTCCCTCCATCAGCCTCACCACGCGGCGATGGACCCCACATCCGCGCAAGAAAGGACTACCACAGGTGGAAAGCCTCTCGTCACCGACCCCGCGGGCCGCCGCGTCTCGGTGATCATGTCGGAGGCGCCGACTGCGAACCACGAGAGGGTTTTTTCCCGCGAACAAAGACAGTCGAAGCCTCCGGCCGTGGTGGTTGCGCCAGGCAGGAACCACTCCAACCACATCACGGTCGACGTGGAGGACGGCGTCCCGTGGTGCTCGCGCTACAGCCCCACGCCGTCCGCACCCGCGTTGCTCCCAGTCACAACCTCCGCCGACGGATATCCGCCATCGAGCGTTAACGCGGTTGTTGCGGCTGTTCCGCAAGAGTGCCGAATGGTGGCCACCGTCGTCTCCAACGGACTGAAAAGCAAGTTGGACTTGGCCGCCGAAAGGGCCAGACTCAGGAATGGAGACGAGGCCTCGGAGGACGAGGACGCGGACGACGAGAGCCGGTGGGCGAGACTCCTGGTGATAGCTAGCGGTCCTCCACTGCCCTTGGATCAGTCAAAGAAGGTAAGATGTGGAATCCGTGTTTGCGGCAAACGGTTTTCAAAAAATGCTGCGGTTTTAGACACTTGTAATCTTCAGCTTTTATTACTGGGTGACTTTTCTTACGGAAAAACTTGGTGAGGTTTGTGTAAAGTTTGGGTAAAGTCCGAAACTTTGTGAGGTTTGTGTAAAGTTTGGGTAAAGTCCGAAACTTTGTGATGTTTACGTTTAGTCTGAAATGCTGTAAAGTTTGCGTAAAGTTCGCAACTTTGTGAAGTTTGGATAAAGTTCGAGACTTTGTAAAGTTTGCGTCATAACCCGAAACTATGAAGCGCCTGTGACTTTCGTGACTGAATTTTGCGTATGGTCCTAGACTCTAAGAAGTTTTCATAAAGTTACTAAACTTTGTGAATCTTGCTTAAAGTTCGAAACTATTCAAAAAATATCTCTATAAAGTTCAAAACGTCGTAATAGTGAAGACTTTTGTTTTTTTTTAATTGTATTTTACGCATAATTTAAAAATTTCCCCGTTTTTATTTTCAGAAACTTTCGTTTTTTGCTTATTTTGGATTAACGACCCAGAAGAAGAAAAGAGGCGAGTTTATTCAAACGAATTTATTGTTTTTTTTGTTGTTTGCGTCGCTCGATTTGACCGTCGTTTTCGTGTTTTTCTCGCAGAACTCGAGTTGGATAAAATAGTGCGAAGGCAGAAGAAGCTCCGAGATCCAACGCTCCCCTCGCTGGAAGGCATTCCCGGTTACACCACGTGCTCCACCCTGTGGTTTCTGTCCAGCAACGCCAGATGCCCCACCACCTCCTCCTTATCGGACGCGTTCAAACCGGAGAAAGTTCAGTTTCTGAGGAGTTTAGACCTCCATCTCATGCCCAGAACCAAGAGGGAAGGTGAGTGAACTTCGAAATTAAGGACCATCGGTGGTGCCGAGACGGTAAAAAACCACGTTTGGGTTCTCATCGCTTTTTTCTTTCTTTCAGAGCACGAACAGATCATGCGGGTCGTCATCGAAGAGAAGATCAAGAGGAATGGACACTCGCGCCCCAATCACTACAAGGCCCTTCCTTCGTATCGAAACGAAGACCGACGTTTGAAGAATTCTGGTAATTGGATTTTTAAAAGGGCCGCTTTTACTCGCTTTAACTCTCTACTCTGTCCGTCACGCTTCGTAAACCTAAGCTAGAGAGGTCAAAGGGCCAAATGGACCTTAAAAACCAAAGCAATTTAAACGTAGTTTCTTTTTATATTTTTGCTTCAGAATTCGAAGACCTGGTGAAGAAATGCACGAAGCGGAAACGCGACCAAAACGAAATTCCTTCGACCAGCGGCGGCCGCGAAACTCCGAAGCGAGCCAAGTCGCTGCTGGCCAATTCCAGGAAGAAGATAGCGAATTTGCCGGCGAGGAGGCCCAGCGATGCTGCTCCAGGTAAGGACCCTTTTCTTTCTTTCCTCCCTCCTTCGGCTCGTCTGCTTTTTATTTCAAATCCTAACTTTTGCTTCTTTAGCCGGACAGAGTTTGCTGCCCATTGTTTCGGGACCAATAATCAAACGCGCGAGGGAACAAAGCGAGAGCAACGCGGAGACGAGGACGGAGGACCCTTCCTCCGGTCAGCTCCACATGTACGGACGGGATTTTGCTCAGGAATTTCACGAATCCGTGTTACTACAGACGCAGCTGAAGTCTAGGGCATCTACGGTCAAGAAAGGTGAGGACATGGATTGCAAAAAATTTATATACAGTGGAACCCCGATTCTACGTTTTTCATAGGACCAGGGGTAAAAAACGTACGA
This sequence comes from Julus scanicus, assembly GCA_034698625.1. Lineage (NCBI taxonomy): Eukaryota > Metazoa > Arthropoda > Diplopoda > Julida > Julidae > Julus > Julus scanicus. The sequence goes on from JAQGBW010006250.1 coordinate 10,843, forward strand.
AACGGGAAAACGTTAAA